>JASEVX010000004.1:15753015-15835492 GCA_031761405.1 Serripes groenlandicus
TGTATTGAAGGTCACAGTGAACTTGACCTTTGACCTAGTAACTCCAAACTCTCTAGGCAAAACCAACTTGAAGATCACAGGCCTAAGTGTATATTAGTTATAAGGGTAAATGCTAGCTTGCACAACAACTTTAACCATGAACTGTTTCTATATAGAAAGTTACAGTGACTTTGACCTTTGACCTACTGACTCCAAACTGTGTAGGCATCACCAACTTGCTATGAAGTATGTCCATACCAAGGCGGGGTGACTACAATAGCTCCCCTTATTCTTCGAATAGTCGAGCTAAAAATGAAACAAATTACAAAATAAAAAAAATACCAATGTTGCAGAGATGAAAACATTCAAGGAAAGGGAGGAACTTCTCACATTAAGTAATTTTAAAAAACTCATGCTACTTGTACAGCAACTTTTTGCCGATTCATTGATGGCGTTGTTTTTAGAAACTACATTAAAATGTTAACCCGTGTCCACATGCATGCTCGTTGTAACCTGTCTACAGCAGATAATTTTCGAAAACAGTGTGGCAAAAGGAGATATTGCCCATCAAGATCATTTGATTCTTTTGCCACAATATATTCTCTATTTAAGGATAAAACACGTGTTGAGGGTTTCAATATTTAGCCCCAGAAGTTTTTAAAGTGACTGCTGCGGTTTTGTTGTATTGTGGGATGATTAATCATATGTTGAAAACAGGATTTAGATCTGGCTACGTCATGAATAAACTTTATTCATGACGTAGCAAGATCTCAATCCTGTTACAACATATGATTAATATCGGATTGTTTTCGACACATTGCTCAATTAGCGTAGCAACATTACGTAACACACATTCGACTATATTATATCGCGGTGTTTCAGTGCAAGTTACCAGCACTACTGGTCCATTTCAACCTGACACCAGCCAGTCAGTCGTTATTTTACAGTAAACAACGAATTAGCCTACATTTGCTATCGGTTATCCCATGCCACCCCCTATAACGACGCCCCTGTAAAAAACATTGCCAAGAGCAGCTCCAGGCTAATATGGACCGTGTTAATCAACACTTAAACGTTACATAAAGGGGAAATAAATCAGAATGGGCTTTAATTCTAGCCTTTTAAGAAAAACGTTACCTTTATGGCCCCCATTTAAGTGTAGACGATCAGTAACGGTGCCGGTGATAATTCGCTGTTCGTAAAAAAATGCTATGAGTCACGCCAGGCGATTTTGGGTCTAAACGGATTTGCTTACAGTGAAAAACTCATGTGGGACTGTGCGTTCTCACCGGAATCTTCAGTGTCCGCCTAAATATCATATACACTCAGGTGCATACTCTGACCAAAGAGCTAGCATTGTAAACCAAACTAGCTGTACCCCAATGTAAATTTTGATGATGCAAAACCGAAGAGGTACTCAATCGCCAGTCTCGCTCGTATCTCTATCGGACTGCATCGGTGGTGTAGTGGTAGAGTGTACACCTCGTGTGCTTGAGGAAGCGGGTTCGATCACCGGCCGGGTCATACCAATGACTTAAAAATGGAAGTAATTGCTGTCCTCCTTGGAGTTCAGGGTTGCGGGGTTAGAATTACGATTGACTGACTGGTGTCAGGATACATGGACCAGTAGTACTGGTAACTTACCCAGGAAACGCCGTGATATAACTAAAAATGTTGGAAGCAGCGTAAAACACCAATCAAGCAATCAATCAATCAATCATATATATATATATATATATTATCTATATATATATATATATATATCTAATATATATCGAGGGCTTGGCATGAAACGGTTGTAACTAAAATTTGTATTTTTTTTACCAAGGTTTATCACCGCGCCATGAAGTCTTTATAAGCGTTGAATAATTTTGCTTCGTAAACAATGGAAATTTAGGTTCGTTCTGAGCAATGGCACCTAAATTTGCATTGTTTCCAAAGGGGTCAAAATTGCCGCTAAACCAGGGTTTTCAAAATAGGTTTTTAGTTAAAACTGTTTCACGCCAACCCCTCGATATCACATGAAGACTTATAAAATGGTAGTAATGACTTATTCTCATGTGCGCTCATGGTATAGGGTAAGCATAACGACCAGGATAAATGGATTAGAAGTACTGGTTACTCGAACAGAAAACACCGAGATAAAATTGATAAATTCTATAAGCGGCGTAAAAAATATGTAGACACTTACAAACACAATCCCTATCACATGACGACGCGGGTCGTAATAGTCTCTATATATTATCTGAAGGAGTTCTTCGAGAAGGTCTGACATACGTGTTATTTTATTGTATTATATAATCCACGGCAGAGGAAAAGACTTAAGCCAATCACAAATACAACAATTCTGCAGCAGACGACTTCAAAAACATCTCGTTAAGCTATGATAAACTCTCTATAAATGATTGTTTAATTCTTAAATCGAATTGAAGACATTGTGACAAAGGGAGAAATTGCTCATGATAAGCAATTTCCCTTTTTGACACAATGTTTTCAAAAGTCGTCTACTGCAGAGGCTACAGAAAGCGTCTGTATGTGGGAAAAAAGGGTTAAACATAAATGGCAATTACAATCAAATTGTAAACTTGTATAACCGGTTTATCGTTTTATTTCCTTTCTCCCGAGGCTTCATGAATACTAGATTATGAACAACAATGTAGATTCTGATCAGACACCACATAGGCTGCAAATTAATCTGGTTATTAGCTGCTCGCCAACAAAATCAGAAGTTCGAGTTTCGGATGACGTGGCTTAAATTGACCTGAATATTCAACTGTACATCGACCCTAATCTACAATCTACCGAAAAAAAAAAACCAACTACATTGTGAAAGGTCATGTGTATGTTAGTGTTGTATATAAGCCGAGTCCGGATTGAAAGGGCGCCTGCGAAATAGTCCGGTATACCCGGCGTGCTCTCAGGGACTTGCTCCTCTAAACATAGATATGACCTATTTTATGCACAGAGTAGGTCATATCTATTTTTTAGAGGAGCAAGTCCCTGTGGCGTGCTTTAGAAAATAAGTACGTCTGGCATGAAACAACAATGGCAACCAGATTGGTCTGTTCACATTATCTATCGATGTGCCATATTTATACTCAATTAGCAAATTAAAAATTAATTTTCGTAAACTTGACTGCGGACCAGTACAACTTGATGCTAGGAATTAATAGATGAGCCGTCCCGCGAGTAAACCAACGTTATGGCCTCTGCGTAATGTATCGATCCAGATCAGCCTGCGCAGTCCGCGCAGACTGATCCGGGCCGACACATTCCGTCTCAGGGGGATAGAGGATAGTGTAATGATTCATAAAACAGAAAATCCACAGAAGGCGATAAGTGTCTAGCCGGTAAGCCTGTGCAGCATGCTTAGGCTGATCCGGGTCGATACTTTACGCAGAGTCCACGATGTTGGTTTTCTCGCGGGATATGTTGGCTCATATGAATTATGAAGCAAACTACTTTAGGAGTTTGAAAGGTTTAACCGATTCGGTCCGCAAAAACAGTCTTTCTCTAACCCTTTCCCACATACAACAAATCTGCAGCACACGACTTTGAAAACAAACACGAAACAAATTAGAAACTCCCTTTAAATAATTGAATAGAGTGTGAAAACATGGTGATAAAAGGAGAAATTGCTCGTTTTGAGCAATTTCTTCTTTTGTTGCCATATTTTTAAAGAGCCGTCTGTTGCAGAGGCGTCAGTAAGTGTCTATATGAGGGAAATGGCTATAGCATTTTGCTTGCTACACCGTGTCAAAAGGGCATTGATATTATTTGTGTATGCCTATATACACTATATATGGCTAAAAATTCGTGCTGGCCCCCTTTGGGATTGACCTTTATTGCGTTCAATCATGTTCGCCAGTTTCTCCCTTCTTCGATTGAATGAATAATCACCGTATGTGTGACGAATGAGTAAAACGCTAGCATTGTAATCGACAATTTATCGAACTGGTTTCTTGCCGATGCGTCTTTCTTAGTTGACAACACAGGAATGATGTAGTGTTGTTTAATGGCATATCTGACGTCCTGTAATGGCAGTCAGGCGAAACTGTATATACTCATAGTGTAGCAGAAGACATAACCCAACTCGAAGTTACTGAAGTTTTCGCAATAAGAATGGATGTATAGTGTTTTACGGCGCATCGACAGCTAAGGTCATTTAGCGCGTCGTTAAAATAAGTAGCACATGTAGTATTATTTAAAATTGAATATGTTTGATAGAACTATATAAAGAGAAATGATTTCACAATAAGACAACGTTTTTCGTAATTCTTTTCCACATACAGACGCATTTTGATACTTTGTCGGAAGACGACGACGTTTTGATAATACTTGCTCGATGATAGTTTTCTCCTTTTGCCACAATGTTATCAACTAGATTAGATAATAATTTTCATTTACATGTATAGAGATTTTCAAATTATATTCCTGTACGTTTTAAAAGTCCCCATACATGCCCCTGTTGGATCTCCGGTTACATTTCGACTTTATTAACCCTTTCCATCATACGACAATTCTGCAGCAGACAACTTTGAACATATTTTGTAAACAAATGGAAAATCTCTATAATTGAATGGATAACCTATGCTTAAAAGTGGAAAACATCGTGGCAAAAGGAGAAATTGCTCGTTTTGAGCAATTTCTTCTTTTGTCACTATGTTTTCAAAAAATCCGTCTGCTGCAGAGGCGTCAGAAAGCGTCTATGTGAGGGAAAGGGTTAAGAACATGCAGAAATGAGCATAATTGAGCCGTTCCACGAGAAAACCAACATTATAGACTCTGTGTAATGTATCGACCCATACCAGCCTGCGCAGGCTAATCCTGACCGACACATTCCGTCTCCGGGAGATAGAGATATAGAGTAATGTTTTACTGAAACAGAAAATCTACTGTAGGTGAACAGTGTCTATCCGGCTTAGTCTGCGCGGTATGCTTAGACTGTCCCGGGTCGATACTTTACGCAGAGTCCACAATGTTGGTTTTCTCGTGGGACGGCTCATATAGAAGTATGGTACACGTAGACGGACAGCGAAGACTCTGACAAGCGTCATTCGTCTCCCAACCGTTGAACTAACAGTATTTCTGGGAAAAGAAGCCAGTTAAAACCCTAGTGGCTCATAATAGTTCGGCATTAGTATTATTTTCAGCAATATTTTGCGTAGCCTGTCTAGCCAGGACAATCTCTTGCGTCAGTCCATTTGTCCGCCACTTTTTACTATTGGAAGACGACACTGAGTTCATTGAAATACTCTAGCGTAATATTCCTTACGGATTTTTTTGATTTGATTTTACATGTATATACATTTTCATCTTTCTCTTTAGCTGGCAAATGCAATTAAAGGCTTTTGCAAACAATGCAGATTCAGCTGATAATGAGCCATTTCTCCTGAAATCTGCATTGTTTGCCACATAGACGTTATTTTTTACTGCTCGCCTGTGGTTTGTCTGTTTCAAGAATCATTTCTTTATACCTCTATCCCCCAGAGACGTAATATGTTGGCCCGGATTAGCCTGCGCGGACTGCGCTGGCTGATCTGGATCGACACATTACGCAGAGTCCACAATGTTGATTTTCTCGTGGGACGGCATATATATCGAAGGTCGGTCAATGTGTCGTCTGACGTGCCAAACATATAGAGAACGTCATGATTTACGACTGTCCATCTGTTTGATCTACAGCTTACGCATGACCCCGTCGGTGCAAAAAAGCAATGATATACGTGTTAATGGTTAATGGTCATAACGTTATCTGACGTTTTTGCCAATATGTAAATTTTAATTACGTTACCTGACCTTTTATATTTGCCAAAAAAAGAAGGTAAATTTGAATAACGTTAACTCATTTTTTTTTTTGCAAAAAATATGTAAGTTTTGATAACTCTATCTAAGCTTTTTGCAAAAGATATAAATTGTAATATCGCCATCTAACCTTTTTGCAGAGATGTAATTTTTTTTGCAAATACGTAAATTTAGATAACGTTGTGTATTTACGTGAAATGTGTTTCGATAATACGCATAATTGGATAAATGACACAAAGTTTAAACTTGATGAAAATAACATTAACTCATATTGATAGTATACATATCTGACATTTTTAAAAACACAGACAGGTTTTGAAAAATTATTGTGGAAACAGAGAATTTTGCTCATAATAAATTCATATTGATAGGATACATATTATTATGTGCAACATTTCTCCGTTTCCACAATTGATTAAAAAAGCTGTCTGTGTTTTTAAAAATGTGTGAATAATCAATTCGTCAGTACAAGGCAAGGGTTTTAGTCAATACGAGAGATATGTCGTTTAGCTAAGTTTAGTTGTTGTCAATACCTGAACGGCTGTATTCAATAGATGAGCCCTCCCGCGAGAAAACCAACTTTGTGGACTCTGCGTAAAGTATCGAACCAGATCAGCTTAACCGTGCCGCGCAGACTAACCCAGATAGACACTGTTCGCCTCCTGTGGAATTTCTGTTTCGGGAATCATTACTCTATACCTCTATCCCCCTGAGACGGAAGGTGTCGGCCAAGATCAGTCGGACTGCGCAGGCTGATCTGGATCGATACATTACGCAGGCATAATGTTGGTTTTCTCGTGGGACATGGCCTTTCACTGTCTAACCAGTTGAACCCAATTAACTGAAAGACTCACGGATCGATAGATTGACATGCGTTGCGATTATCTATGCAGAATATCTATTGCGTCCCGTACAAAAACTTTCAAGTTTACTTTTTGCCCTCTATTTAGAACAACCGTAAGGCGCCTGAACAATCGATGACTTTTGAAACAAAATATGGGGGAAAAGAGAAATAATTTAAAGAGAACAATCTCCCCTTTTTCCCCGCATGTTTTCAATTATGTGTATAAATGAATATTTCAGAGTTGACTTTAAAAACCTATCCTATCTAGTCAAATGTTAAGGAGGACAGTCAAAGCTAATCTATTTACCTGATAAAATATGAATTTATATTGTTTTCCTTGTCAAAAGTCAACAGCGATGGTTCAATTCGACCATCTGGTCGGGTCATACCACAGACTAAAACAATTGTTTTTTTTTTTTTGCTTTTTCTCCTTGGTTGTTGGGTTAGCATTTCGACTGACTCACTTATGTCAGGTTAAATGGACCAGTAGTTCTGATCAAACGCCATGATATAACTGACAAAGCAATGAAAGCGGCGTAAAACACCATAACCCCCCCCCCCCCCCCCCCCCCCCCCGTCACACACAATTTCTCTCTAATCACTCACCGAGACAATACCCATAACCTATAGGGTTTGAATGATCCTCATAAAGAGCTCTGGCTCATCCGGTAAAGACGAAGGCTAGCCTAGCGATCGATCCAGGGGTCGTGGGATGGTATCCAAGCTCTGACATCTATTCTTTCCGATGATTGACACACGTAATTGTGACAACCGTCCGTTTTTTGTACTTCCATTAACAGGGCTATGTTGGAATATTGGCAGTAACCTGGAAAGTACTTACCTTTTCCCACATACAGACGCTTTCTGACGTCTCTGCAGCAAATGACTTTTAATAAACATTGTGGCAAAAGAAAAAACATCTCATGATGAGCAATTTCTCACACAATGCCACAATATTTTCAACTCGATTCAATAGTTAAACTTTTATTATTTAGAGATTTTCCATATTTTTACCCAGATGATTACAATGTCGTCTACTGCAGATTGTGTGTATGTTGGAAAGGGCTAGGATTCTTTCAGGAGTCAAGGTGAGAGAGGTGTTTCAAGGAAAGGGTTAAAGTACTGTAGATCTAAGATACTTGAATCAAGATATCTTCATCAGATGCAATGTTATAAGATAACCAACATTATGGCTTCAGCGTAATGTATCGACCCAGATCAGCCTGCGCAGTCCGCACAGGCTGATCCGGGCCGACACATTCCGTCTCTTGGAGATAGAGGTTTAGAGTAATGATTCCGGAAACAGAAAATCCACAGGAGGCGAAAAGTGTCCGTCCGGGTTAGCCTGCGCGACCTGCTTAGACTGATCCGGGTCGATGTTTTACGCAGAGTCCACAATGTTGGTTTTCTCGTGGGACAGCTCATATGAGAACTGAACGTGTAAGTATGGAATGGAATCGAAGACTACTTGGCAAAACTTAGATGAAATTGCTCACAATGATTTTTTTAAAGTAATATATGTATGTTTGAGATCTTGGTTGATTGATTGATTGATTGGGGTTTAACGCCGTTTTTAACAATCTCTCAGTCATATCACGGCGACCAATTCACCTACTCATATGTTTCCTGGTTTTCGCACACCAGTACTCCACACAACAATCTTCCCAAGCAACTGGCTTTTTTACCACATAGACTTAGTCCATTGGTGGAAGACAAATGACGCATGTCGCAATGACTTTTGTCAAACGTCGGAAAGAAAATTGGCCGAGCCGGGATTCGAACTCACAACCCCTGGATGAGATATTGGCGATACTGTGCACAGGCTTATCTGAATATGCATTATTCACAAAAGCCAACTTGTTCCATTTCTTATGAAATGGCTCTAATGTTGAAATTGAGCCCAACAGCTTGTCGGAAATGGAGAAATTACTTTTTTTTTTTTTTAATATTTCTTCTTTACCAATAATATTTCTTTTTCACAAGTCGTCTCCTAAAGATACATCAAACTGTCGGAGAAGGATTAAAAGCATAGAGATTTCGATTAAATCTTGACAAACAGCGCTTCAGCTTGTTTCAATAAAGATAAGAGATCATCTACAAATGGCACATGAGGAAAAGGGTGAATATGTGTTGGAAAAAACGTTATCGACTTTGTGCCAATTTAATATTTATATATTAACTCTTCGCCTGATACAACACAATCCTCAGGAGGCGACTTTGAAAACGTGTAGGTAATAAAGATTTATAAATCGAATAAACTGTTTAATAAGTGCAATGACATTTTATGCAGCATAAAGTTTTCAAAAGACGTCTTCTGTCTACGCGTTAAATTACGTCAGCATGTGGGAAAGGTTTAACCCTTTCCCTCATATAGACGCTTTCTGACGCCTCTGCAGCAGACGGCTTTTTGAAAACATAGTGACAAAAGAAGAAATACGAGCAATTTCTCCTTTTGCCACAATGTTTTCCACTTTTAGTCATAGGTTATCCATTCAATTATAGAGATTTTCAATATTTGACAAAATATGTTCACAGTCATCTGCTGCAGAATTGTCGTATGAGGTAAAGTGTTAATAGATTTGCTACAATGATCTGCGAGACCACGCAAGCAAATATAGGAGGAAATTGTCAGTTTAATTGGTTTAGATAACATTAATTGGCTTAGATAATTGTGAGGTGTTTTTTGGTCTCGTTTTAATATTGAATGGATTAATATTTAATATTAAATTCATGTAACAAAACAGACAGGTAGGAATTACGAGGACGGTTACCGTTAGCACAGGCATTTTCTGTCGCCTATGCAGCAGTCCCGACTCTTGAAAACTTTTTTGGTAAAAGGAAAAAATGCTCATGATGAGTAATTTCTCCATTTGCCTCATTGTTTTCAACTTTTTTCAATAACTGTTGTAAGACATTTTGATTCTTATGTGTGTAACTTGTTACGTTCCTTGAACGGTCAGGAATATATGAGGTCTCTGTTTGGTTTAAATAGAAATTTAGTTCACGTTTTACATGATGACTACGACATTTTCTATAACAAAGTTATTATTTTTCATCACACTGCATGGAATTATTACAGACATGAAATAAAGATAACAATGCTAGATTATACAGATGACTGATTCTGTGTGATTATTGACCGCATCAACAGTAAACCTCTTACGGGTAACAAACTCTTGATTGCATTGGTAGAAAAGGATAACTAGGTCACAGTTAGGAATTTAAGCAGACGACTCAATATCGTATCATGTTTGATCAGTTAACCAATACAATAATACAATACAAATTCCTTTATTTCTCTCAGTTCTACAAACAGAATACATGAGGATAAAATAAATATACATAGTAAACGAGGTGAAGAACAATACGAAAAAAAGAAAAAGAAAAGAGGTGTGTCGACAAATGCATAGTTAACCTGATGCATTGGTAATTTTATAATTACTTGATATATGTCTATGTCCTTTATTGAACACTTCTTATTTCGTTTCGGTGAAGTTTTCTATTAGGGGTCTCATAGTCATTGGCTGAGTATAATCCACCATTCCCCTTCGGTTTGGACAGGTTGCATGCGCAAAGCATATATGGGTTTGTTAATCGTATGATCACAGACACCACAAGACATGTTGATCTGACAGCTTTAGGGGACAGTGGTATTCACATAGCGACATACATGTACAGCTGTATTATATTCGTATTTCTATGCATTTTTTTTTGTTCTGTTCTTTTAAGCTCGACTTTTGAAAAAACGAGAGCTATTGTCATGACCCTGGCGTCGTCGTCGGTGGCAGCGGCGGCGGCGTGGTCGTCCGGTTAAGGTTTTTTGTTCAGCTCAGCTTTTTTTTCTGTTTTCTATCAGTCGAGCGTCTGTGCCGTACGCGGTGCTCTTGTTTCACATTGTCTTCATACTTTTGTAAATTATTGATCTTCATTATATAGAGGAAATAAAGATTTAAATAAAACAAAAATAACTTTATATTAGGGAAAGTTTCCAATTAATGTTATTTAATAAAGAATACCGGCTTACTGTTTTCTTTTCTTTTTACACAACGTTTTCAAACAAAATATTGGCTGCAAATGAATTTAAAGTCATAGTATATCTGGAAAAGGTTTCATACACAATGAAGAAAAAGAATAAATACAATGTCATACGTTTTGGTAAGACAATCAAATTAATCTGATCCAATTTTTAAACAAAAACTTCTAACTGTGATAACCGCATATCACTCTAGTACAAATAATGAATTGTTAACTCTTTCAGCGCCACAGGCAATTTTGAGGTTTTTGCAAACATTGCAGATTCAGGCGAGTCGGCTAGTAACGAGCTGTCTCACCTGAAATCCGCATTGTTTGCCTTTTAGTTACCAAAATAGTCCAAAACTTCCATAAATTGAGAAATGGACAATGCGATTTTGAACATGGAAGAGTCTACTTTAAACAATTCGGCGCTGAAAGAGTTAATATGTTGTTTTATGGGACGATGGCCGCTATGATTTAATAAATACTTGTATTGAACTCGAATGTGTCATTATTTTGTCACATTTTCACAATCATCTGCTGCAGATTTGTTGTGTGTGGGAAAGCGTTAACGCAGTTACGCGATATACTGTTTTCAAATAAACGATTTAATACGGATCCCGGATTTGATACAATGACTCTCGAACATAGCAATAAAGTGCAACATGGAATATGTGCATAATTAAGGGAAAAGGTTATTTAACACACTGAATGTGTGGACATTTCCCCTCCGACTCAGATACTAAAGTCTCTGCAATTCTGCAGCAGACGACTTTGAACATATTTTGTTAAAAAATAGAAAATCTCTATAACTGAATGGATAGCCTATGACTAAAAGTGGAAAACATTGTGGCAAAAGGAGAAATTGCTCGTTTTGAGCAATTTCTTCTTTTGTCACTATGTTTCCAAAAAGCCGTCTGATGAACTGGCCGCCTTGAGATGACTGAACAATTGTCGAGAACGGCGTTAAACCCCAATCAATCAATAAATCATCAAAGGTCGAACTTCTTCTTTGAAATTGTGCTAAGCGGGGTAAAGTTTAATAAACCCATGAATAAATAAAGGAACGGCTCAGAATAGAACACACCATTGTGAAAAATGGATGAATTTTTTTTTTTACATTTAAACAAATATTGGCTTTTTCCTATACATCTATGTTGTATGTAAATGGCTAGATTCTAAGTTTCGAAAGCAATCAGTTTCGAAAGCAATCAGTTTCGAAAACAATTAATTTGTTATCTTTTTGTCGTCGATAGACGTATAACCTCAGTTTTGACCTAGATGTTAGACAAATGATCTAGATTGTAGACCAATCAAATGTTGTATTTAAGAAATAATGTCGAAGAAATAAAGGAAATGAAACGTTTTGATTGGTTCGTAGTTAAGTTGGCGATCCTTCGAGAGGCACCAATAAGGTGAAATTTTAAAATGAAATGTTCTGCATACTAAATTTTAATTGTTTTCTTTAAGAAATATCATATGCGAATGTTCCATTTCTTAGTGTTTTCTCATATTGATCGACGTTTATCTTTTTTAAAGATATTTATTGTTTTAATTGAAATCCTTTAATGAATCCTTCGTGTTTTATCGGAGTAACTTCTTTGCATCACAATTTCTGTATTATCATTTCGAAAGTTCAGAAATCCGCCTTGGCCATGTGGTTAGCGTCAGGGATTTGGACCCGGGCATCAATGCTCATTTCCTAGTCTAGTACTGAGAATAAGCGAGCTGAGCTGTAGACGTGATATTACTAAAATAAAGTTGAATACGGCTTACAACCCAAATATATCAAACACTTCGAAAGTTCAATTTGGACAAATGTGTTTTTTTCCCTCGGTCATGCAAACCATGGCGACATAGGAAATAAGTCCTTTTGTCAGGAGTGGCGGTTAATAAATGAATTTCCGTCTGTCTGTCCGTCTGTCTGTCTGTCCGTCAATATTTTGGTTAAAGTTTCATGTTGAGGCAAAATCTCAGCACTGGAAAGGGTTACAAACTTGAAACTTTTCCTAAAGGTAACCAGTAACAAGTTCTATTGATTTCTATGATTACTTTGACCTTGACCTTGGTATGTCGATTTTCAAGGTCAAATTGCCGACAATCCGGCCTAACCGTCTTCAGCGGTTTCTTGTTTATTTACATTTTTCAACTCTTTACAATAACATACATGAACTTCCAGTTTCAAAGCAGTCGACACTTGAATTATTGTATCGTGAATAGGGAAAAAGTTTAATATAATTCAATACAATATAATTCCTTTTTTGTCCCCTGTGTTGGAGATATATTTTTTTAATATCCCGATTTTTATGTTCAAATGGGTCCAATTTAGAAGAGGTCTTAACCCTTTCCTTCATATAGACGCTTTCTGACGCCTCTGCAGCAGACAGCTATTTGAAAACATAGTGACAAAAGAAGAAATTGCACAAAACGTGCAATTTCTCCTTTTGCCACAATGTTTTCCACTATTAGTCATAGGTTATCCATTCAATAGAGATTGAAGACTGATTATAGAGATTTTCTACTTTTTGACAAAATATGTTCAAAGTCGTCTGTTGCAGAATTATCATATGAGGGAAAGGGTTAAGACACCAAATCAATCGTAACACGAAAAAAAACCTATAATTTTTTTTTTTCGCTCAAAGATAACAGGCAGTAAAACACAATTCTAACACTATTGACAATTTTTCTTCTATACACAAAGAAGGATTTGAGCCTGATCTAAATGCCGTATATCACTCTAAATTTTCGGAACTATTTTTGGCTGTTGAAATTCCCTCCCGAGTATTTTTCATACAACGTTTCTCAGAGCGCATGCGTTACGACGTTGTGCTAGACATTTTATGAATGAAGTCACGAGCTTTTGTTGTAAATGCCGTTTGGAAATTTGAATTGTAACGGTGACGTTACTGTTTTAAATGACGTCATTCACGTGTTTTACCAACATTTTTGGCGCGGTCGAAAACGTTGTGTTAGAATGAGACAGTAACAAATTGCCCATGATGAGTTAAGGAACAATTGAAAAAGTTATAATAAAAATAAAATGTTAATAGCCTGTTAATATAACTGATTTCATTTTGTTAGGTGAAACAAATCGAATATTTCCAAAACAAATACAATGGGGAGTAAAGATAGAATAGCCTACACGTGATTTTTCAAGGAAAACAACGTCATGTCAAAACCTAGTTCCCCCTTAATTTGTATCCCTTTAAGTTATAAACAAGTGCTAGAATTGAAATAGATCTCATTTTGAGTGATATACCGGCTCTTATATCACGATATGTCGTTCAGGTGTGTATAAATTAATCACTCAGGCCATTCGGCCTTCGTGATTAATTACTACACACCTGAACTCCCAATCGTGATATACGAGCCGGTATATCACTCAAAATGAGATATATTTCCTAAATTGAAAATTATTGTCGTCTAGTTAATCTTTATAAAAAAATTCTAAATCGACATTTAAGGTCATAGAGGTGCTTTTTTTTTTTTTTTTGCGTGATCTAACTTTTGTACGAAAAAAATAAAAGGAAATGGAACTGTTACATAAACAAGCGCAATACGACGTCAGAACATACATTTTGACCATAGCGTAGACAAAGAACGACGTGACGTCATTTCCATAACACTTCATTTTGGCGTAACGTCAAATGGAGCGACGTCGCTTCCCGCAAAAATAAGTGGTATCGACACGAAATACCCAAAATTCATATATACATGAGCTATATATTCACTCATACAAAGTATAATTATTTATCAAATATTGGGGCAAAAGGATAATGAACAATTGTTCCTTTGGCGACAATCTTTTCCTAAGTCGTCTGCTGCATAGGCGTCATAAACCGTCTATATAAGGGAAAGGGTTGCGCAGAAATGTGACCCCTTACATAATTTGTTCCAGTCATATTGACTGGTCGAAAAAGGTGTTATCAGAAAAGGTCTGATATATTATCAGTTACACATTTGCTTCTTTACCATAATGCAGGTGATCGATTAAGGATCATCTTCGCCCTCATGTTTAAACATGTTCATTATAAATTAACGTTATTCAATGATTTTCTGAAAGTATTTTCTTTATTATTTTCTGTTCGCAATAATAGACGACAGCAATACGAATTCTGACTGTTTTGTGATCATGCAAAGAACATGACATTAACATTATTATTGCCTGGTCAATTACTTATAAATCATTTTTATGGCTAAAGTATGGTCTTTAACTTTTGCTTACAACCCTCTTACGTTTTTTTCGTACCTATAGATATATTACAGGTTAATACGGACATCACAGACCATTTAGGGAGAAAAATGTTTTTACGAACAAATTCTCCTTTTCTCACACCAACTTTCAAAGTAAGACCATGTGCTACTTTCTTGTCAAATGGGATTTCCTTAATTAATCGAAATGGACTTTTTTTTTTACTTCAAAGCTTTCTATTTTGTGTCGATAATTCAATTAAATGTTAATTATTTTGACAAGAGATTTGGGCATATTCTCCTAAAGTTAAACGGTCACACCAGACAGAGAAAGTGGGACACCATTTAAGTAAAAGTAAGTAAGTAATTTTTTATTATAGTGACATGTGCATACAATATATTACAAACAAGTATTTATGTACAAAATACAAGCACCCGGCCCAGTGGACCTATAAGTCACCTAAATTGAATAAATAATAAATATACGTGAAATATCTGAGGTAATGATTCGTTGTTAAATGGCAAGTTATATACACTGATAATTGAAATAACTCTAACAAATATAATTTACAAATGCTAAACAATTCTCATTATAGCATGTTCTAAACAGTTCATTCACCGGTATGGTATAATGGTAATACAATGTTATAATAGTGAAATGATCAAACTCAGAAGGATTAACTGATTAACGGTATACCCTTTACTCTGGGTACATAACGGATCGTCTACGGATATATGCATTAACAATAAATTTTGCAGATTTCCTTGGGAAAACATTTATTAAATGGCACATTTTGAGATTTGTATTTAAAAGAATGAAATCGCGTTGTTGTAAAATATCACCAAACACATAAGTCCTGATGTCGTTGTATAAATCACAAGTCAGTAAGAAATGTTTCTCATCCTCTATGGCTACTAAATCACAAAATCTACAAGTTCGTCTCTCCACCGGCTCCCCAACATATCGCCCTGTCTCTATTCGTAACGGCAATATCCCAGCCCTAAATTGACACAATAACGAGCGTTCGTATTTTGATAGATTCAGCATCATATAGTCTTCGCACTTAAAATCCGTTTTGAATGTTCTGTATGTTCTTAGTTTGGACATGTTTGACACGTCATTCGACCACTTATCTGTATAATGTTGTGTAATTAAGCCTTTTACTGTTGTTAAATCGATTAATGATTTTGTTTCGTATTGGTCATTTATACCCAAAGTTGTGAAGATTTGCTTAATATCACTAGACCAATTGTTAGCACATGAATGGTAGTCAAAATTAAAGACTTGTTTAGTAAGTCTGTCATTATCCATTTTCAATAGTCTATTCCAATATCTAAGAATACAGATCCATCTACGGTACAGTGTAGGTTGCCATCCAGAGTCTCCATGCAGCGCTGGAAGTGGTGTAAATCTATGTACGCCCATAACGTATCGTAAGGCGCGGTTCTGAACATTATCCAGGGATTGGTATGTCCTAGCACCCCACACAGAGGCACTATAATCCAAAATTGGTGTGATACATGCATTGTATAGTTTTTCGTATGACCGAAACCGGAAGTCTTTAATACCGTGTATTTTGCTGATGATACCCCCTAACGCTCGACCTGCTCCTTTTGCCAGCACCTCGCAATTACCATTAAAATCGTTATGCTCATCGAAGATAACGCCAAGATATCGGTACTGATTTACAGTTTCTAACACATTATTTCCGACTCTGAATATGTATTCCGTCCTTTGGGTTCTTCTGCGCCGGAAATGCACAATTTTTGACTTATTAGAATTAATTATCACTCGCCATTTTTTGCACCATTGGTGTATCGTATTCAACATGGTTTGTAATTTGTCTTCACTGTCCGAGACTAGCACAATATCGTCCGCGTACATGATAATGGAAATCTTCGCTTCCCCCATGGTCATACCAAGGTCAGGGTCATTAATCTCTTTCACGAGGTCGTTGGCGAAAATGGAAAATAATGTCGGTGACAAACAACATCCTTGCTTAACCCCAGTGTCGCAGTTGAACCAGTCTGTAAGCTTATCATTTATTCGGATACATGACGTGGCACTTGCATAAATGTTCCAGATGGAATTATACACTTTTCCGTCGATGTTGTGAAGTAACAGTTTATATAGAAGAGTCTCACGGTCGATAAAGTCGAAGCATTTTTTAAGATCGATAAATGAAGTGTATACTGAGCTATTGTTCCTGATAATGCTGTTCAATGTGAAAACGTGATCCTCGCATGATCTCCCAGATCTAAATCCATTCTGTTCGTCCGCTAGTAAACATTCATTATCAAGATAAATTGTAATCCTTTTATTCAGGAAAGCACTATACAGTTTGCTAATGCACGACAACAGGCTAACGCCACGATAGTTAAGCGGCACACGTTTGTCAGAGTTCTGGTCCTTGAGTATAGGGCAAATAATCGCTTTTCTCCACGGCGATGGTATAAGGCTGCTATCAAAGATCAACTGAAATAATTGTTGTAGTATTACTATGACCGCGGGGAATTTAAGCACGTCATACGGTATATTATCGTGACCACATGCCGAACCTGACCGTGCGTGCATGACAATTTTAGTTAATTCCTCAATTTCAATATTTCGGTTCATTTGTTCATTGTTCACATATAACGGATCCTGCATATTCATTTCCAATAATTGCTTATGAAGCTTAACACGGTTATAATATACCTCGTCGAAATGCCCATCATTTTCACTGTTATACAAATTATTAAAATCCGTTTTCCATCGCTCAAAAACCTTTTTTTCATTTCTAATTATGTTTCCATTGTCCACAATTTCTATCGGTATAGATTTATATTTACTAGGACCAAGGTTTTTTATTTTTCTCCAAAATTCTGTCGGGTTTTTATTAGACATGTCCTCTATTTCGATAGCTTGAGCCAATCTGTGTGCACGTTCCGACTGACGTAACAGTTTATCAAAGTCATTCCTGGCATTTATGTAATCTGATCGCAACCTAGATTTCTGGTAGTTATTTCCCTTGTATTTTAGAATCGATCGTTCTTTGACCCGCATTATATCCCATAATTGTTGTAAATCGTCACACCAATAAGGTTTTGACACTTTTCTACGTTTACTTGTCTTTTTTCTGGTATCATATGTGGGTATATGGTTAGCCATTTCACTCATAAGAACGTCACATAAATTGCAATATATCGAGTCTATATCGTATTGATTCTCGCGTGAAGTTTCGATTTGCGTGATAATGGTAAGTATGTAAACTCATTACTTCACATGACTTTTCAAAGGTCGCCTGTTTTACAACCATCAGACGAACTAAGTGTTAAATGTTTTGACAAGAGATTTGGACATATTCTCCTAAAATTAAACAGTCAAACCCGACAGAGAAAGTGGGACACCATCTAAGTGTGTAAGCCCATTACTTCACATGACTTTTCAAAGGTCGTCTGTTTTACAATCATCAGACGAACAATTCAAACAATCTAGAAAACTGAAAGATTCACATTGATAAAGAGTAGAATTTTTATCAATAAATAGTGGAATTGCTAAAAACGAGCAATTTCACCATTTATTGAAAACATTCACCATTTTGTTGCAATATTTTCAAAAGTCAAGTTCAATGGCAGGTATCAAATGTCGTCTGTGTGAATTAATGGGTTAAAGGTAAATTATGGATTTTTCTTTTGATATAGAAACTTACTTCCATATCAACTCTAAATAAATAATATCTTTACACAAAAACACATATTGTTTATATCATACTTTTACTAAATATGTTTCATTACTAGATATAACATATTTTTTTAAATATGAGCCCTCCCGCGAGAAAACCAACATTGTGGACTCTGCGTAGAGAGTATCGATCCAGATCAGCATAAGCATGCCGCGCAGGCTAACCCGGACAGACACTTTTCGCCTCCTGTGGATTTTCTGTTTCAGGAATCATTAGTCTATACCTCAATCTCCCGGAGACGGAATGTGTCGGCCCGGATTAGCCTACGCGGACCTCGCAGGCTGATCAGGGTCGATATATTACGCAAAGTCCATAATGTTGTCTTTCTCATGGAACGGCTCATATACCAACTCTAACCCATTCACTGACGGATCCCGACCCCCCTAAACATATCGTTTAATCATGGAAAGGGTCAATCAAAAACTACAAAAGAAATGTTAACAATAATTATATTCGTCACGACAAGCAAACACCCGAATTCGGATCTAGAAATAGAGGCGAATTATATATTTCTATCAGGTGTAAAATATCGAATATATTTATTCACTGAATAAACCATGAAAGTGATGTGTTCACGAGCGTCCCCAAGAGCTAAACATGTTTTTGTTGTTCACAACATGCAAATATGGATCGATGGTATATCTATCAAACTAGTTGTTCTGTTTATACCATTCTTTTATTCATCGTTGTCATGTAGGCGTTGGTTTTTAACGCAACCCTTTCCCACATACAAACTATCTTAGCAGACGATTTTGAAAACATCTTGACAAAAATAAGAAAAATATCTGTAAATGAAAAATACGAAAATTGAAAATAGTTGAAAAAACGTGGTAAAAGGAGAATTAGCTCATAATGGGCATTTCCTCCTTTTGTCACAATTTTTTAAAAAATGCGTCTGCTGCAGAGGCGTCACAATGCTTCATATATGAAGTTGTGATGAGGAGACGTCGTCAGGACATTGTCATCCACAAATTCTACATTTCTCCTCATCAAAACTTGATCTCTTCGACACAAGAATGGACTGCACTTGAATTTCCGTTGTATTTTTTAAAATCTTGATAAAGACCAAGTGGTCGAAAATTCGATAATTAACCCTTTCCCTCATATAGAAGCTTTTAGACGCCTCTGCAGCAGACAGATTTTTTGAAAACATAGTGACAAAAGGAGAAATTGCTCAAAACGAGCAATTTCTCCTTTCGACACAATGTTTCCTACTTTTAGTCATAGGTTATCCATTCAGTTATAGATATTTTCTATTTTTTGACAAAATATGTTCAAAGTCGCTGTATATTTGTTGTATGAGGGAAAGGGTTAAAGAGTATTGATGATATAAAGTGTTTTACTGACTTTCTCTCCTTTGTAAGACCTACTATACACAATTTTTAATTATATTTAAATAATTATACTTTATTTTAAAGGATATTTCATAGTTTTGTCTAGAAGTTTTCAAAGTCATCCACTGAAAATATGTCGTATGTGGGAAAGGGTTAATTGATGCCATGGTTGAGTGACAATCGACCCAAATCGCTCGACGCGGTCGATGTATATTGAGATATTGTCAGTAATTTGAAAGATAAATCGTGTCTCAGATCCACGAACAGGTTATTGGGTGTCATTAAATGTTTCAATACATTTTTAGCTCGTCTTTTCGAAGAAAAGGCTAGCTATACTACTCGCCTCGGCGTCGGCGTTGGCGTCTGCGTCGGCGTTGGTGTCACACCTTGGTTAAGATTTTTGTACCAATTCTCTTCTTTGTCAAAACCATAACAGATGTTGCTTTTAAACTTGCAACACTTATTCACCATAATTACCACCATCAACAGACAAGAGTACATAACTCTGTCAAGGTTTTTGTAAGAATTATGGCCCTTTTTTGACTAAGGATTTTGGTAAAGCTTTTTGTACTAATTTACTTTTTTTTTTCAAAACCATTTCAGATATTGCTTTGAAACTTACAACACATTTTCATCATCATTACCTCCATCAATAGACAAGAGTACATAACTGTGTCAAGGTTTTTGTAAGAATTATGGCCATTTTTCGCCTTAGAATTTTGGTTTAGTTTTTCGTACCACCCAACTTTTTTTCAAAACCATTAGCGATTTAGCTTATACACTTACAATACTTATTTATCATCATTACCTCCATCAACAGACAAGGGAACATAACTCTGTGAATGGTTTTAAAAGAATTATGGCCCTTTTTCGATTTAGAATTTTGCTTAAGTTATTCATACCAAATCAATATTTTTCAAAACAATTAGAGATATAGCTTAAACATTTAAAAACATCTTTTAACCATCATAACCTCCACCAACAGCCAAGAGTGCATACATCAGTAATGGTTTTTGTAAGAATTTCTGACTCTTTTTCGACTTATAAAGTACTTTGCTTATAAATAATATGATAAAGTACTTGGTTATAATTTATGTACAACCCCCCAAAAAAATTGTTTTTTGGCAAGCACAAACAAGTCGAGCGCGCTGTCCTCCGACAGCTCTTGTTATGTTAACCTGATATGTTAAGATTTTAGATAAACATAAAACATTTTGTTTACGTCATCGAAGTACGTTTTATACCACATAAAGACATTATTGCAGTAATTTTAAACACGTTTACAGACTATTTTCACAATACGTTAAACCTTTACCCAATGCTATGAGCGACTTAAACCAATATTAACAAACTCTGTAGATCATGATTAGTTGGTCAAAATCAATAAAGTTTGTTATAGAAACACGGTTCGAATGGAAAGGACTTACAGACTGAGAACCGTCAATTGTTGCCAAACAGATAATGATGATGATAATTGTAAAACAGAATTATTTTGACAAATAGCGACCTGAACTACACACATTTTTAAATAATTGTGATTCAAATTTAATTTCAGTTATAAACCACTGTTACGACTGCTCAGCTTGGTAAACATGGGGAGCAGTTCAAGTAAAGGTAAGCATAATCCCCTTGCTCCTGCTTCTCTTTTTCCTCTTTAAACTCCATTTCCCCCAACGTTCTCCTTATCACCCACCTCATCTCTCATTCAATGTTCCTACAACTCAATTATCTCATCCTTCTACCCCTACAACCCTGTCTCTACATCATCGCTCTTTCCCTTCACTTCTCAGCTCTCTCTTCAGCATCCCCATTTCCATTCCCTCCTCCCCGTCTACATCTTGCATTTTCTCTATTCTCCTTCTCTGCAATATCACCTTTTGTTTTTATTCCCTCCCCCTCTACCTCCTGCATTTTCTCTTCTCTCCTCCTCGCTCTCTGTGTTATCAACCTTTCTATTCCGACCTCCCCCTGTGCCTCTTGCCTTTTCTCTGCTCTCCTCCAACTCTCTGCATTATCACCCTTTCTATTACGACCTCTCCTATACCACTTGCATTTTCTCCTTTCTCTCCTCACTCTCTTTTTTATTCCCATCCCCCCTCTACCTCATGCATTTTCTCTTCTCTCCTCCTCGCTCTCTGTGTTATCACCCTTTCTATTCCGACCTCCCCCTATACCTCTTGCATTTTCTCTGCTCTTCCCCAACTCTCTGCATTATTACCCTTTCTATTCCGACCTCTCCTATACCTCTTGCATTTTCTCTTCTCTCTCCTCACTCTCTGCATTATCACCCGTTCTATTCCCACCTCCCCCTATACCTCTTGCATTTTCTCTGCTCTCCCCCAACTCTCTGCATTATTACCCTTTCTATTCCGACCTCTCCTCTACCTCTTGCATTTTCTCTTCTCTCTCCTCACTCTCTGCATTATCACCCGTTCTATTCCCACCTCCCCCTCTACCTCTTGCATTTTCTCTGCCATCTCCTCACTTTCTGCATTATCACCCGTTCTATTCCCACATACCCCTCTACCTCTTGCATTTTCTCTGCTCTCTCCTCACTCTCTGCATTATCACCCTTTCTATTCCAACCTCCCCCTCTACATTTTGCATTTTCTCTTCTCTCCTCCTCGCTCTCTTCATTATCATCCTTTCTATTTCCATCTCCCATCTACCTCTTGCATTTTCTCTTCTCTCCTCTGTGCTCTCTGCATTTTCAACCTTTCTATTCCCACCTCCCCCTCAATCTCTATCATTTCCACTTCTCTCTCCTCGCTCTCTGCATTATCCCCCTTATCCCTCCAAAGAAGCACCATTTCTCTTCACTCCTCATCCTCCTTCTCCACATTATCCACTTTAACATACCCTCTTCCTCCGATTTCTTCTACCAGCACATCCTCTATTCCCTCGAGCCTCCCCTAATCCTTTTCATTTTTCCTCCCGACCTATTGTCTTTAAACCATCATCATCAGCATTATTCGTTGTTGTTTTCTACTTCATACTACTACTTACTTGACATTTTGTCTTCCTCAACGCCCTCGTTGGGTAGTTGTAAAAGCGTCCGAGTCAAACAAAAGAAGTAAAACAAGGTAGTACTGGATTCCCTACTTGACACGCATGGTAGCATGAAGAGCATTCGGACTGATGAATCGGTGTTAGCATAAACAGTACCAATATAACTGGCATGTCATCAAGAAGTGCCAATATAACTGGCATGTCATCAAGAAGTGCCGATATAAATGGCATTCTATCAATACGTGCCGATATAACTGGCATGTTATCAATTAGTGCCGATATAACTGACATGTCATCAAGAAGTGCCGATATAACTGACATGTCATCAAGAAGTGCCGTTATATAAGTGACATACTGTTGAAAGTGGAACCAAACGCTTTAACAAATCAATTAAATTCCCTACTATAACAATGATTTTTATGCCCCGGCATACAAAGTATGAGGGGCATATAGTTTTCCGGTCTGTTAGTCCGTCCGTCCGTTCGTCCGTCCGTCCGTTCGTCCGTTCGTCCGTCCCGCTCAGGTTAAAGTTTTTGGTCAAGTTAGATTTTAGTGAACCTGATGTCCTATCATTATGAAACTTCACACAAATGACAATCAACATATCATTGTTTAAAAAATTGTATCAATTTGAGGTTGGACCAACTGTTCGTCCGTCTGTTCGTCTGTCTGTTCGTCCATTCCATTCTCAGGTTAAAGTTTTTGGTCAAGTTAGATTTTAGTGAACCTGATGTCCTATCATTATGAAACTTCACACAAATGACAATCAACATAGCATTGTTTAAAAAATTGTATCAATTTGAGGTTGGACCAACTGTTCGTCCGTCCGTTCGTCTGTTCGTGTGTCTGTTCGTCCATTAACAACCGGGGCATCCGTGTTCCATGGACACATTTTCTTGTTTTGAAATCATTTAATAAGCTCGTCTGTTTCAGACAGATGAGTTAATGTCAAAGCTTCATCGGCGTATGTCGTCATAGTCGTCGTCATCGTTGTCGTCCTGCGTCGTATATTTGGTTAAGTTTTTTTTGTTAAAGTGCATTTTGTCTCACTATCCATTCAATGCTTTGAATTCCAACATAGTTGTCTGACATCATAGTAGCAACCACGGGAACAAGTGCCATAACTCTTGATTGCCTTTTGTCAAATTTATGTCCCTTTTAATGTCAGATTTTTTTTTAAAAATCATTTTTCTCAGTGACCATTCAAGGTAGAGCTTTGAAATTTCATATACTTGTCTGACACAATATTTGCAACAAGAGGGACAAGTTCCATAACTCTTGAATACATTTTGTTAAAGCAAAGCTCCTTTTGGGGTCAGTCTTTGTTAAAATCCACTTTTTCTTAGTAACCATTCAAAGTATAGAGATTCGAAACTTAAAATGGGTGTCTTATATCATAGTAGCAACAACAGGTGCAAGTTTCATAACTTTTGACAGCATTTTGTCAAATTTATGCCCCTTTATAAGTCAAATCTTTGGTTTTCGGTTATGGTCACTTACATGCAATCTAACAAAGCTTTCTTTTTACCACTTGAATTACTTTTTCACTATGAAATATACAATAAAATAAAGGACGAGTTTTACAAATTACATAATCTTGTCATGTAATTTGACTGGATTATTGCACTTTTTAACTGAGAAAATTTCAAACTCACTAATTATACACAGTATTTTGTGTTAGTTAACATCATGTAACCTAACCACATTTTGTTTGTAGTAAGTATTAAAGAAGATCTTTAATGGGATTATGTTTTGGAGCTCCTTGGGTCAAGGTCAAGGTCACTGTTTATTATTATATATAAATAGATAAAAGGTAATACATTCAATACCTTTAGTTATAGTTAAAATAATGTAACTTAATTTTGTATGTTTAAGCATTTAAGAAGATTTTGAATTCGCTTGTGCTGGGGTCCCTGGGATCAAGGTCAATGTCACTGTTACTTAAAATAGAACAACTGTAATATATTTGATATCTTTAGTTAAAGTTGACATTATGTTATCAATTTGTGTTAGTTGTCAGTATTTAAGGAGATCTTAAAAAGGATTGTGATTTGTGGTCCCTGTAGTCAAGGTCAAAGGCACTGTTACTAAAAATAGAAAAACGGTAATAATAAGCTATATCTTTAGTTATAATTTATATAATGTAATCAAACTTTGTTTGTAGAAAGTATTTAAGCATATTTTTAATGGGATTGTGATTTGGGACTCTTGGGGGTCAAGGTCATGGTCACTGTTTCTAAAATAGAAAAATATATTCAATATTTTTAGTTACAGTTATCGTAATATAACCACATTTTGTGTGTAGTCAGTATTTAAGGAGATATAGGAAGGGATTGTGTTTGTGGCTCCTGGGGTTAAGGCCAAGGAGTCACTATTTCAACAATAAAAGAACAGTAATATATTCTTTATCTTTAGTTATAATTGACACAGTGCATACTAATAATCATCCCTTTGATGTGAAAAGGGATTTTCAGTATTATTTATAAATAGTAATTGTTCAATGTTTTCATGCCTGGATACTAAGAAGACTAGCGTCAGTCTCCCATAGGCGGTGCTTTTGTTATAATTAATGTTGTTATTCAACAATGTCATTGTATTTTTATCATTATTATTATTATCAATATAATTCTGTTTTTATTCCTACATTGTATTGTTATTAATATGGAAAAGGCATAGCCTCAAAACGAGCACAAAATAGAACAGAACAAGATATAACATAATACTATTAAACAGAAGAAACATATCAAAAACCTTTAAATTATTCTTACAAATCAGAACAGAACTTTTAGTTACATTTTATCAAAGAGCTCTTTAATCTTTATGACCAGGGCCTTTTGTATAATCCATGATCAATCCTGAAGGATATTTGTAGTAAGTCACAAAATAAGCTCTCTGGGTCACTAAAACAGAAAGGAGTTGCTCTGAATCTAAACAACTTATTGTTTCCATCTAAAGCGGTCCAAAAATCCACCTTTATCGCTCTAGAGACTTACCTGCTAGACTGTCAGATGACAGATACAATGTAATCTGCAGTATCTAGAATATAGTTCCAACGTTGTACATTGAAGTTTTAAAACCAGCACAAATTGAGACATGACTAGAGGGGACAATATAAAAAAGTTCCAACTCTGATCATATCCCGGGTCGTGAAAGTTCATGGTGTTGGCAAGTCTTTTCTTCACTGATCATCCTTCAGATCCCGGATGTGGTCGGATGGATGTCTCCTCAAAATTGTCAGATACTCCAAACTCTCAATGTTAAACTACTGTTTTAGTTATTATAAGATGAAATGGAATGTTTAATTTTTACACAAATAATTTTAATATAATTATATCTATATTGCACTTGTTAATTGATTGTTGGGATGGGTCCACTGGGACGCATCTGTTTTGAACACCAGACTTGTCTTAGTGGAAGCATCTCTACAATGGTAAAATCACTATTGTTTACAATTTTAAGCCATGGGAAAATCACATTCTAAAGTGATGACATCAATCACATCATCATATCTATTTCCCTCATAGCGTTTTACTAACAACTCTATTTTTTGTCTAATAAATCATAGAATACAAATTTATTTAGCGGGATTCACTCTGTGATTGAAAGCTCTGTCCCAGTATAACCTAATACACCTATTATGGATGAATTCTCCAACAACTTTTCAGTCTATTTTTACCTTTGTTATATTCTCCCATCTGCAAAATGTAATACATTGTATGGGGTTGACAAGGTATATTTATTAACCTTCCTCTAGATTTTAAACCAACATGACCTATTTTTAGAAATTGGTCTAGCTATTGACAAGACAAGCTGTCTAACAAAGTGTCAAGCTGCTGATGCAAATAATGCAGTCTCTAGTGCTAAAAATATTTTTCTCAAATTTAGCCTATTGACCTAGTTTTTGACAGAACATGACCTTCACTAAAACTTAGATTAGATATCGTGAAGAAATCTATTAAAAATGTGGTTTCCACAATATTCACAAAGTTTTCCATTAATTTGGCGAAGTGACCTAGTTTTAGACCCGGCATGACACATTTTCAAACTTGGCCTAGATATCAGCAAGAAAAAGGTTAATTTGGCATAGAAACTTAGTTCTTTACCGGACATGACCTACTGGTATTTATTCGAACATAGACTAGATATCATCAAGGCAATTATATGCTGATTGTTCAAACTAAAAATTCAGCCTCCAGAGTGTTCACAAGATTTCCCTTCAATTTCACCTTGTGACCTAGTTTTTGACCTCACATGATTCAGTTTTGCACTTGGGAAAGATTTGATAGAGATAAATGTTCTGATAAACATTCAATAAAAATAGATGCCAAATGTTGCCTGTAGAGTGTTCACAAGGCAATTGGTGTTGATGCCCGACAGATGGACAAAATGTGATCACAAGAGATCACCTGGAGCACTTTGTGCTCAGGTGAGCTAAATAAAACTAGAATGGAGTGCTCCCTAGAGCATGTGTGTCACCTGCCAGGGCCTTGTCAGAAAATAAAATTTAAATTTTTGACAGAAAAGGAGCAAAAATATTTGGATTATCCCCCTTTTGTGAACCAATCACACACATTGATATAAACATCTGTCAGAAGTTTCAATGAAATCCTTTGAGTAGAAAAAAAGTTATTTGAAAACGTGATGAAAAAGTGTGACGGACGGATGGACAGACAGCGGACAAAAAAAAAGTAATCCCTAATTGCCTACCATGCTACGCAGGTGACACAATAAAATGCTTAATTTAAACAATTTAATTTGATTTAAACAAAATGTTTGAAAATAACTGTAAATTAGCTCTTATACCTAGAGCTCCCATGTACAACACATATCCAGCAGAAGGTTTAATTCCTAGACAAAATTGAAAACACTTTGGCAAACGTAGAAATTGCTTGGTTAGAATAATAATGTTTTCAAAAGTGGTCAGCTGCAGAGTTGTCAGAAAACGTATATATATATATTTATTCATTTTTTTCAGATGTAGAGACTGTAAATTTAATCTAATCTAATCACTGTCTGATATTTTAATTGTTGTGTTGTATCTAATCATACAGATGCACAGGCTACTATTAATCTAAACTAATGTCATCATATGTAACTATAGAAACTCTATTTAAATTTTACTGCAAAGACTTCAAAATGGTACTAATGGCTTTCCCTTAAATTGTTGATAGCAGGTTAAAACACCCTACAAACAAGCATGGTAAAGAGATTTACATGTAAAGTAAAATTCAGACATTAATTAACAAGACAATTGAACCCATATTCAATACAGAAGCAAATATTCACTAGTAGTACCTTGTATATTTTTAAACATGTGGATTACTTTGATAACTGAAATAACCTATTTTGGTTGCTGCAGTCATTATCCATGTTTGGAAAACACAATTCGTTAACTTCAATGTTCAGAGCTCAAGAAATAGCATATTTGCATGTTATTAAAGCCTTATTTCACATCCTAATGCTAATGTTACAGCTAAATTACTCAAAAGAATCATCAGGGTGAGACCAGCCTTTGAGTAGTTACTGTACCCACAACATAGGATTAAATGAGTGCTAACTGCGATATTGTTGAAGCAATTAAGACCTGCTTACTCTTCCTTACAAAGTTCTTTGGCTGTTGCAGTCAATTTTGTATGCAGGGCTAAACTCAGGCAATGAAAGAAGAAATTTCCATCACAATGCTGAATGAGAACATCCTTGACTGGATATAAAGTCAATACATTGTGGAGTTATAAAAAAAGCCATTGAATTTGGATATGGTGAGGCATGTTTGGAACTAATTAGTGTAATGTAAGTGAATAAACATAATACAAAGAAACGCTAAAAACTGACACTTAATCGGTAAGATTGTAGATCAGACAGGCCAAATGTCGAAGTTCTAGTCACCATTTCATTTTCAATGTATTGAGAAAGCAGATAAACCAGCCAGCTGTGACGTTTGAGTAGAAGTGTAACCAAACAATGTCAGGGCGAAAAACTAACAAGACCTAATGACAGGATGTCTTTTTATTATCTTAAAAAGCTGAATTAAAACCCCCCATAAAATTCACTACTTGTTGGATTGACTTGTCATTGGTTCAAATCTGTGCAACTTGGATTGGATAGTGAATTGACTCTGACACAGATCTGCCAATGCATTTCCATCTATGGACCCAACAATTAATCACTAATAATTAATCAGCTGATCCATTGGTTAAATTAATATAATTATAAATTGGTATGAACAAAATATAAAGAAATCTAATCTTTATACATAATTAAACAAGAAAATGTGTCCATGGAACACGGATGCCCCGGTTGTTAACTATATTTTAAAACAAAACTTTTATCTAAATAAAAAACAGTCAGTGGTTAATAATATAAAATGTTGATTGTCATTTGTGTGAAGTTTCATAATGATAGGACATCAGGTTCACTAAAATCTAACTCGACCAAAAACTTTAACCTGAGCGGGACGGACGAACGGACGAACGGACGGACGGACGGACTAACAGACCGGAAAACTATATGCCCCTCATACTTCGTATGCCGGGGCATAATAACAAAATTTACACAATCAATGTGATGCAAAATTACATCACATATGAACAGAGAATATCATCAGTGGTTTTAATTAAATTTACTTATCAGAAAAGCAGATAAACAAAAGACGACATACACTGTATATATGACTATATATGAGTGCGATACACATTTGGAACACAATCCCAGTTTCATTTTAGGCAACAAAAAACAATGAACATGTCTGACATAATAAGAATGTTGCAAGGTGCTTACTATATACTATAGTACTATACTACATGTATAATTGTGATTGTGAGGTTGCAGCCCAAACTTGCCTTATGGCCCAGCAAAACACTCCTAATCTGCACAATTTGGTTTAGTTTGGTTCAAACAAATAGTCACTCTAACCAGAACCTTGTAAAATGTTAACAAGATCTAACGTTTCGCCCCAATATGGTTTTGTGACAAGTAGACATATGAAAGTAATATAAAAGACCTGTGACAAACTTATCTCCTAGAACGAAAAGAACATTCTCAATTTTTCCTGTCACTTGTTTCATAAAGGCCATTGAATCCATTTAGCAGCCGCCCACCTGCTTCCTTTAATCATCATGCCATTTGCATACAAATAGTTTGTGAAATGTGGGCCGTGACAGGTTTGCTGACAGGTTTGCTCAAGCCACTTTTCGCATGCATGACTTTTCGTAAAATCGCTGTTGCCATCAAATGTTTATGCAGTGCTAAACCCAGGCAATGAAAAATGCAATTTCCGTCACTGGGAACATCCGCGACTGAATACAAAACATCTAGAATTCTTATATATTATAATGTTTGTAAATGAACAAATGTGATGTTTGTTTGCAAAAATGCACTCGATATTAAAGAAAAACGCTATAATCGACACTTACTTGATAAACGTGTAGATCCGGCGGGCGAAATCTAGTAACCGATTCGCTTTCAATGTATCGAAAATGCAGGAAACCAGCCAGTGACTGTGCTTGATTATGTATTCTGGGCATAATCTTGCATGTTTTAAATTGTTGTTATCCCTAAATGTGTAAATAATTTATTATTTGAGATACATATTAGACAAACTTAATAATCTAGGAGTTAATGATGACTCTTCCGCGCTAAATTATCGCGCACCTGTACTGAAGTTCTCTCATAGCAACAAAGAACATTCTTATTTTACCGGTCACTTGTTTCATAAAATAAACCTGATTGCACTTGATTCTGTTGTCAAAATTTTGTATATCAAGTGGAATTACGTTTTATTCAGACACTGGACTATAATTTTAAGCCTTTGTGGCTTTATATTGTTATACAATGACATTCACATCATTTCGAATTGCACTGAAGACAGTTCCTTGACAACAAAGCCTTCGTCGCTGCGGACTACTTAGATAAACAATAAATGTTCTTGTTTAATTTATCTACGCCAATCATTTATAAGAAATGTCTTAAAAATATGAGATGACGAATAACCATAACACTTTTACGAATGCATCAACAAAAATATTTCAATTTTCGAATTATATCCAATCAGAGCGTGGGCTGCGAACCTGAAAGTCGCCCATGAAATGACATCCGGAAAAAAGGCCATACTGATTTTAATTTACCATTGAATTCTGATATATATCTTGATCTTGACTAAAGATGTTATCTAATAACTCGCTAAAGCGAGGCCGATTGCTTCGCAATCGGCCTCGCTGTGCTCGTTATAAATATTTTCATTTATTTTCAAGCTACCCACGACCCAATGGGGCCTATGGTAATTAGTACACAGCCTGGTGCAAGTCCGAGTCGAAGACAAACCGGGCAAAATAATAATAAAGGTAATAATGTTTTTTTTCTCTTATTTCTGGAGTACTCACCTTTAAAACCTTATGAGCCGTTCCACGAACAAACCAACATAATGGCCTCTGCGTAATATATCGACCCAGGTCAGCCCATGCAGTCCGCACAGGCTAATCAGGGCCGACACATTCCGTCTCAGGGGGATAGAGGTAAAGAGTAATGATTCCTGAAACAGAAATTCCACAGGAGGCGAAAAGTATTTGTCCGAGTTAGCCTGCGCGGCATGCTTAGGCTGATCTGGATCGATACATTACGCAAAGTCCACAATGTTGATTGTCTCGTGGGAACGGCTCATTTTTTCTGCGCAGCTATGCTATCTGATCCACATATACAATATTTGTAAGAAGTCTCTTTCACCATTTCCCACTGTTACACGCATTCTGAAGCTTCTGCAGCAGATGACGTTTGAAAACATTGTGAGAAATGTAGAAATTGCTCAAACCTACTAATTTTTCATTTTGCTGAAATGCTTTCATATTTCTTTCAATCGTAGATAATTTGAATGTTTTTATGTAGATGTTTACAAAGTCGTCTGCTGCAGAATTGTTGCATGTGGGAAAGGGATAAAGCTTATGTGACTGGGTATCAAACAATGCTGAACCCGAACAGACGCGGAGGATGATCTGGAACTACACCCTTCGACTTATGGTTTGTTTTCCTTGAGTAAGAACAATTATTCATGTCATTGGAAATGGTACACGTTGGCATTTAAGTATAGTGTAGGTTTGATCAGCCTGTTCATCTACACTGTTCACAAACGCCAGTTTGTATCTTTTTCTTCTCATGAACGTGCTCCAATAAAGATGCATCGCGTCTGACGTTTGTGTATCTTGTTGCCGATGCCAACAGTAGAGACTAATGCTACGACTATGCGTCTGCAGAGTATCATCAAAGCCAACGATGTTTTCAATGGCAGATCCTTTCCAGGAAATGTTTAAATGATATATTCGAAATATCACGTGTTCGACTTGTCGCGAGTCCATAGTACATACATGTATACTTTTTTCAGACAATCCTATCAATAACAACAATGTGGTTAACAGAGGCGGCAAGAACCCCGTCGATTCTACACCAACAAATACCTTGTTCGAAGAAGTTTTTCTCGTAACATTAGGTAAGCCAATGTTTATAAATATAAATGACTTGCACATTCAAAGACCGAACATTTTTAAGACAAATAACTTATCACAGTATCACAGTTGTTTATCGATTACTTATTTCCAATATACATTATATAAATAGTTAATGATTTGAAACATATCTGGATCAAAATATGTAAAACTATCTGTATTAATGAACTAGTTTACCTATATGTTTTCTAACGCGTCTGCTGCAGACTACTGTGATGGCTTGACATTCGTCTTCAATTCGTCCATGCGTCCGGTCGCTCGGTCGTCCGGACGTCCGTCGTCAGCTTTTTATTTAAATGACATCTCTGTAATGGCTGTTTGGAGTCTGATCTAACTTGATAGGAATGCTCTTTGGGTACAACTCTTTCAAAATTGTTCAAATAATTTAATTCCGTGGTTCCTGGGGCATCAGAAAGAGTGGGAAAATGCCAAAATTGAAATATCTTTTTATTGAAAAGTACTGGCCCGATTTAAATAATATTTGATGTAAACGTTCCTTGGTGACCCTCTTCCATGGCCGCCATGGGAGTGAAGCTTGCTTTCGTTGTATGTGTACAGTAAAACCGTTCAAAATGTTCTTGTCCAAAGCTGCAGGATTTCATTCAAAGTAATTCTTGGCACAAACGTCCCTTTAGTGACCCCTTCTACCAAGATTGTTAAAATGATTCCGATCCGTTGACAAATTTGGCCACCAGGGAGCGTGGCTTGTTTCCCTTATATGTATATAAAGTCAAAACAAAAGCACTGACAAGATTTGAAAATAGTTTGGCACAAATGTTCCCTGGGAACCCAGATTGGTTAACTGTTTGCATTCCGATGAAAAACATGGCTTTCAGTGGGCGGGGCTTGTTTTACTTATATGTTTTTATATTGAAGACTTTAAAAATCTTCTTTTTAAAAAGAACTGGCCTGATTTGAAAATAATTTGACACGAATGTTCCTTGAGTGACCCTCTCCTAAGATTGTTCACATTATAACGAGCTGTTGAAAAACATGGCTGCCTAATATAGGCCCGATTTGAAAATAATGTAGGCCAAAGGTTCCTAGGGTGACCTTCTTCCAAGACTGTTCGAATTATTCGGATCAGTTTATATACATGGTCACCAAGTGGCAGGGGTCATTTTGCTTACATAAAGAGAGAGTTAAAACTTTGAAAACTTACAATTCTTTTAAATCGGGAGAGCGATAAAGGAATATCATGGTCCTCTTGTTTATGTCGAAAAGCGTTTGTCATACATTGAATTTCTTATAAAGCTTGAATTAGAAATACGACCAGTTTTGAAAACGACCAATGTGGCCTTAATAGCGAGGTTTTACTGCATTTATAGGTATTGCTGTTGGTGCTGACCTTCCGGATTTCTGTGTTCACGTAAAAGAAACATACTCCAAGTTCCAGAAAGAGCCGATGCTAACAACAGAAAATATTGAACAGGTTTGTGCTGATTTAGTGTTGTTGATTGTTTACACTTGTTTATGACATTTGTTACACTGACCTCAACATTTACTGTATCACGTTATATGTATATAAATAGATTTATGACCACTCAAACGTTTTAGCCCATCTGAGCTCAAAGTGCTCAAAGACAGCTATTGGAATCGGAATGTTATGTGTCCGCTTTGAACGATTTCCTTAACCCTTTCCCATATAAAATAAATCTGCAGCAGATTACTTTGAAATCATCTTGGCAAAACTAATGAAACTCTCTTTAGCTGAAAGTATAATTATTGTATAGAGTTGGCAACATTATTGCACATGGTGAAATTGCTCTTGCCCCATTACGTTTAAAGGTCGTCTGCTATGGATGCGTCAAACAAGTGGGAAAGGGTTAAAGGAAATCTCCTTCGAACTACTCGGCTAATTACAATCCAAATCATTTTGTAATAGTTCTCAGAAGCTACGCTACTTATAGCTTAATCATAATTTGTTTCAACGCCGAAAACTATGGTTGCTGTGGCATCAGATAAAATGGGGTAGAATGGCAAAATGTTAAGATTCGTATCCCCTGAAACAGCTGGTACGATTTTAAAATAGTATTACTTAAATGATCCTTAGGTGACCCTCAACAAAACTAGATAAAACATAATAAGTTGGTCAGATAACATGACAATATAAATATGTAAAGTGAATAGTAACACTTTGGAAATCTTTTGCTCTGCATCCCTCTAGCATATAGCTAAATCGGCCGTTAGACATGACTGCCAGTTTAACAGTGGCAATCTGTATACGTATATTTTTGTTCATATTACACGCTTTGAAAATATTCTCTTTTGAAAGTATGGAGCCGTTTTGGAAATTATTTCACATAAATGATTTTTAGATGACATTGTACCAATACAATTAAAATAACATTGATTAGCCAAACATGACTGTGACAATTTAACTATATAAAGTGTATAACCTGTTTATGACACGCAAAGACTATGATAAGCATTAATGCTATCAGAATTTTTTTTTGTCAGAGGTTTTATGAAACCTCTTGTTAACAATTATGTTATCTTGATCTGCACTGGTCTCAAATGCTTTTAGGTTGGATTTCCCCAGAGCCCCGCTTATTCGTGTGAATATTTGTATTACTTATAGAGAAAACGGCAATTTGTAAAAGGTTAAAGGTAAACATTCATTTGTAAATGTAGTTTTCAAGTTTCAAGTTTTCATTGTAGCAATTCGTTTATATGTACCTTAATACATACACATGCTTGTACACATATGCATGCTGCCCATACGCAAGCAAGACGCGGGATGCAAATTGAATTTAAATGTAATAACATATATTAGCAAGAATATCAACACATATGACATGTATATTAATTATATTTCTATGAACGAAATCGTGGGAGTTGTCAATGTATTATATTGTAAAGCTATTACATTGAATTTTACAATAGTGATGCAACTGATGCTATATCTTTTGGAGGGTTGCTAGAACTGCTTCTTATTCAGTATTTTATTCATAAACTGTTTTCATCTTATTTTAAAGGTAATGTGAATCTCCAAATTGACTGACAGGCTAATAACTTCATGAATATCGTACTGCATATCGATTGAAAATAAATGAAGTTATTTGTAAACAGAACCTACCATAGCTTTAGGCTGGATTTAGATCCTGTATACAGCGAATTCTGTGCAACTCCGCGTAAATAATGAATGCAAACGTTCGAATGTTGACATCTTTCCTTTTTAAAATGCCGTCACATCTAATGTGTTAAGCAGTTTCAAGTATGCATGCACGTCTGCTTAGTTGCGGGGGCGTGGCATTCGTAATTTCTCTCAACTGCATTAGTCTGATTTTAAAAACCTGTCACTAGAATAGAGTGGGATCAAACTATTAACCCCTTCAGCGCCGAATTGTTTAACCCTTTCCCTCATACGACAATTCTGCAGCAGACGACTTTGAACGTATTTTGTCAACAAATAGAAAATCTCTATAATTGAATGGATAACCTATGACAAAAAGTTGAAAACATTGTGGCAAAAGTAGAAATTGCACGTTTTGTGCAATTTCTTTTTTTGTAACTATGTTTTCAAAAAGCCGTCTGCTGCAGAGGCGTCATAAAGCGTCTATATGAGGGTAGACTCTTCCATGTTCAAAATCGGACTTCTCCATTTCCAATTTCACAAACGTTTTGGAATATTTTGATAACTAAAATACAAACAATGCTGATTTCAGGTGAGACAGCTCGTCACGAGCTGACTCACCTGAATCTGCATTGTTTGCAAACACCTTAATGTTGCCATTGGCGCTGAAAGAGTTAAAAACGGTTTCTTCAAACTAAATTTAACAATTAATAACATCGATTTTCATTTCAGAGTGTATTAGAAAGGACATTAATGGCCAACCCTCGTGTCCATTTATTGAAGTCCAAATCGACCAAGTCAGCAAGTAGTACGGACAAATCGGGTCATAACTCCCACGAAAAGATGACCATCAGATATCTCTATCAGTCTTTTCTTAGGCTTAAGCTGTGCCAGGACGACTCAAAGGTTTGTAAACTAAATACATTGGACGCCTGTTAATTCGTATAAATCATTTAAATCTTTCCTACTTACAAAAAGAATATATACACTTAAAAACATGGAATATAAAGGAGTGATTGATTGATTAGGGTTTAACGCCGTTTTTCAACAATAGTTCAGTCATATCACGGCGACGAATATAAAGGAAGTGTAACTAATGAGTATAGTTGAAAACAATGTGGCAAATGAAGAAATTGCTCGTTATTATCAATTTCTCCATTTGCCGCAATGTTTCAAAAGTCGTTTGCTGCAAAAGCGTCAGAAAATGTCTTTATGTGGAAAAGAGGTTAAATCCAAACGCCTCGGCGGTGTAGTGGTAGAGTGTCCGCCTCGGGTATGGGATAACGTTCATTCGATCATCGGTCTTGTCATACCAACTATTTTAAAACTGCCCTCCTTGGCGCGCAGGGTGACGGGGTTAGCATTATAACTGACTGGCTGTCAGGATAAATGGACCAGTAGTACTGGTAACATACCCAGGATACGGCGTGATATAACTGATTTTATTTTTAAAGCGGCGTTTAACACCAAACAATGAGCACTTGAATCCAATCATTTCCTCGAACGAGTCTGCTTTTGGACAACTGCTGCTGTGCTGTTTAATTGTCACTTGGACCTGCATTTCATAGTAAACACTTTTAAGCATAATTGAGCCGTATTACGAGAAAAGCAACATATTGGCCTCTGCGTAATGTATCGACCTAGATCAGACCGCGCAGGCTAATCCGGGCCAACACTTTCCATCTCTGGGAAATAAAGGTATAGATTGATGGTTCTTGAAACAGAAAATCCACAGGAGCCGGAAAGTGTTTGTCCTGGTTTGTTGCGAGGCATGCGAAAGGCTGATCCGGGTCGATACATTACGCAGAGTCATTAATGTTTGTTTTCTCGGCGAACGGCTCAATTATTATTACCAAGCTGAAATTACTAATCGAGAGAGACCGCTGTATAAAATGGGTCTTTTTATTACGAAAAAGAATCCGAATCGAAGATCTTTCAGGGTTTTTTTTATGAATAGAATAGAATATATTTTTATTAACTCATACAACATACGTGTATCTCGTCATACAAAACATATTTAAATAAATAAAAAAAAAATGAATAAAAGAAGATCAACCACGGTTTAACCAATACATAAACAATTTGTTGATACCATTTACTTCATAGAGGATGAACACTTTCGTATATAACTGATTATATATGCATGGTAAACATGTATAGAATAATGGATATATATTACTATTTCTACGTTGTGTTGCCAAGGATATATGCTTACCTAGTTTATTCATTGTTTTCTTTGAAGTTGATGAAATAAATTTAAAGATATTTGGATCATTTCGACATGCGTCATTCGTCTCCCACCAATGGGCTAAGCCTATGTGGAAAAGCAGCCAGTTGCTAGGGAAGATTGTTGTGTGGAGTACTGGTGTGCGAAAACCAGGAAACACATGAGTAGGTGAACTGGCCGCCGTGATATGACTGAGAAATTGTTAAAAACGGCGTTAAACCCCAATCAATCAATAGTACTTGTCGATACATTTTACTCGGATATCAGAATATAAATTACGTTTGCAGACTTCGCTTCATCCCATGAAGTCACCAAAGCTTGTCACAATATCTATTGGCAAACAGTTGTTTTTAATAACAACCATCATTTCACACACAATGACATTAACCGTACTTCTCACAAGCGACCACTGTATATAACATGGACTTTTTTATTACGAAAATTAGTTTTAAAAACCCCTCGTAGCATCATCATGTGAATGTTTTAAACGAAAGTTATATTTCTGTATATAATTTATATACATGTATGGTACATGCAAACGCAATACAATATGATTCAAACATGTGAGCCGTTCCACGAGAAAACCAACATTATGGACTCTGCGTAACGTATCGTCCCAGATAAGCATACGCAGTCCGCGCAGGCTAATTCGGGCCGACATATTCCGTCTTAGGGGGGTAGAGGTATAGAGTAATGATTTCCCCAGAAGGCGAAAAGTGGCTCGCCGGGTTAGCCTGCGCGGCATGCTTAGTCTGGTCCAGGTTGATACATTACGCAGATTCCATAATGTTTGTTTTCTCTTGGAACGGCTCAATTATTATACTCAATCGTTTAATTATCTGTCTCTATGATCTCATACAGCATACTTTGTATATTTCAGTTTGCCGCCATGAAAGATGAATTACAGAAATGTAAGGAGGTTATTTTTCTGCACTGTCGGACATGCCTGTCATCTCCGGACAACTATAAACAACAAAGTGTCCACAATCAGCTCATCGATCTCTGTTCTGAACATGCGGACTTCTTACAAAGTATGATGCTATTTTAACCCTTTCCCACAGACAGCAAATCTGCAGCAGACGACTTTGGACTCTAGTGACAAAAACCTGAAAAATCTCAATAAAAGATAGCTTAATTATTAAATAAAGTTGAACAGATTGTGGTCTAACGAGAAATTGCTCATTATGAGTAATTTCTCCTTTGGCCACAATGTGTTTAAAAGTCGTCTGCTGCTATTGCGTCAAAATTCCGTCTATAGGTGGGAAAGGTTTAAAATAACTAAAATAATCTAAATTATTAACCATTTCCAACATACACACAATTTGAAGCAGAGGAATATCGGCCACATTATGAAAGTAACGTAATTGGAAGTAGTTTTTCACAAGTCGTCTGCTGTAGATGCGTCTGCAGATTGGAAAGGGTAAACTGATGACAGAATGATGTTAGGTAGTTTTAAATTATGAATATTTCAGTTTAAAACTGAGATTTAGTCTAAATAATGTGACAAAAAAATAATACGCCTGTTTGTTTTTAGATGCGTTTTCTTCCGTTGGACGTCTCCCGGAAATAGAAATGGACAGTAAACGAATACTTAGTTAATTACAAGTCTGCTATTCATCATATCCTTACACTTTCGTCGTGAGATGAAGATATTTTAGAGTCGTCTGCTTTCGTGTGGTTTGAAAGTATGTGATAAAAGAACTCCAAATTTACTTGTGTGGTAATGGCCGCCCTCCTTATCGCTCAGGGATGTGGGTTTAATATTACTACTGACTGGCTGGTGTCAGGATAAATAAACCAGTAGTACTCGTAACTTTACCAAGAAACGCCGTGACATAACTGAACAATTGTTAAATGCGGCGTAAAAACATAAGATTTGCCAAATATCTTGAAAATCGATCGTGTTATTTAAAGATAGAGTTGAATAAATTGCAGGACATCAGGATGTTCAGTTCATGTATGTTTTTTTTTTAAAAAAAAATCCGCTACAGAGGTGTCAAAAGACTGCAGCAGCAAATGGATTAAGCATGCGATATACACTCAACATACAACTTTTTAATCTTTTCCCACATACAACAAATCTGCAGCAGCAATATTGAAAAGATCTGCGCAAAAATATGGAAAAGATCTGTGAATGCAAGTGTACATATTGAATAGTCTTGACAACGAGTAATTTTTCCTGTTGCTACACTGTTTTCAAAAGACGTCTGCTGAAGGGGGCGTCAGAAAGAGTCTGTTTGTGGGAAAGGGGTTACGTAAAAGTTTAATTATCAAATAGTTTTGAAAACAGTTGTGGCAAAAGAAGTCTGTTGCTGATGTAACAAAACGAAACTGCAAGTGGGAATGGGTTAAGAACATTAACATACTACTAGAATGCTGTACACCATTTCAAGAATACAAAAAGCCTGCAGGATGCAGTCTTTGAAAACATGTTGACAACAAATATGAGCCGTCCCGCGAGAAAACCAACATTATGGCCTCTGCGTAACGTATCTACCCAAATCAGCCTGTGCAGTCCAAGCAGACTGATCCGGGCCGACACATTCCGTCTCAGGGGATAAAGGTATAGAGTAATGATTCCTGAAACAGAAAATCCACAGGAGGCGAAAAGTGTCTACCCGGTTAAGCCTGCGCGGCATGCTTAGGCTGATCATGGTCGATACTTTACGTAGAGTCAAAACTGTTGGTTTTCTCGGAGGACGGCTCATATATATAAAACAAAATCTTAACTTGAGTTCATTATTGAAAATAATTAAAAACACAATGTTTCAAGAAGATGTTTGCAATAGAACTGATAAAAATGCATCTGTATATGGAAACGGATTAATATCATACATCAATTTGTCAAATTTCAGACGCAGATAAAACAATGAACATGTTTATACTGGGAACAGTTAACGCGTTCGATGACGACGACGATGCCTTCGAACGCTGTAAGAAAGCCTTCGATCCAATATTGGTCACTCTGCACACGAGATTCGCCAAGGAATACACGTTAAAGCACCCGGAAATTAACCCGTCCTTGAGAGTGGTCGAGGTGTTCTCCGTTCATCGCTTATTAGCTGAGGTATTATGATAGATTGATCGATCTTTATATGACAAGCACATAAGTACCTAGTCATATATACATATGAGCCGTCCCGCGAGAAAACCAACATTGTGGACTCTGCGTAAAGTATCGATCCGGATCAGCCTAAGCATGCCGCACAGGCTAACCCGGACAGATACTTTTCGCCTCCTGTGGATTTTCTGTTTCAGGAATAACTACTCTATACATCTATCCAACTAACACGGAATGTGTCGGCCGGATCAGTCTGCGCGGACAGCGCAGGCTGATCTGGTCGATACATTACGCAGATGTCTATCGCCGCACCAACATTGTGGTCTCTGCGTAAAGTATCGACCCGGATCAGCCTAAGCATGCCGCACAGGCTTACCCGGATAGACACTTTTCGCCTCCTCTGGATTTTCTGTTTTAGGAATCATTACTCTATACCTCTATCTCCCTGAAACGGAATGTGTCGGCCCGGATCAGTCTGCGCGGACTGCGCAGGCTGATATAGGTCGATATATTACGCAGATGCCATAATGTTGGTTTTCTCGCGGGACGGCTCATATTAATAATGCATATGCAATACAAAAGGACCAAGTATCAAATATTCTGTATCAATTATTGTTTCTTATTGAAAAACAAACAAACACAAACAAAAAAGAGAAATTATAAATAAAGTTCTTATACATTTTAGCGTAAACAGAATGTAAATGAACTATTTAACCATTCCATTAGTATAGTGAGAAACATATAAGTTGCGAGCTGGAAGAGTTTTTAGCTCGACTATTCGAAGAGTATGAGAGCTATTACAGTCACTTGTGCATCGGCGTCGGCGCTGGCGTTGCCGTTGGCGGTGCAACTTTGGATAAAGGTTTGCATGCAAGGCTTTTTCTCAAAAACCACAGATGCTATTGCTTTGAATCTTCACACACTTATTGGATATCATCAAATGACCTTGCAGGACAAGTCCCATAACTCTATATCAGATTTTAACACAATTATGCCCCGTCTTGGACTTGGATATTTTGGTTAAAGTTTTGCATGCAAGGCTTTTTCTCACAAACCACAGATGCTATTGCTTTAAAACTTCAAACACTTATTGAACATCATCAAAAGGCCTCGCAGGACAAGTCCCAAAACTCTATACCAGATTTTGACACAATTATGCCCTTTTTTGTGTCACCTGCGTAGTATGGTAGGCACTTAGGGATTACTTTTTGTTTTGTCCGGCGTCTGTCTGTCTGTTTGTCTGTCCGCTGTCTGTCGTCACACTTTTTCGTCACGTTTTCAAATAACTTTTTTTCTACTCAAAGGATTGGATTGAAACTTCTGACAAATGTTTATATCAATCTTTGTGATGGGTTCACAAAAGGGGGATAATCCAAACATTTTTATATCAGAGTTATTGCCCCTTTTCTGTCAAAAATTAAAATGTTCTGACAAGGCGCCGGCAGGTGACACACGTGCTCCGAGGAGCACTCCATTCTAGTTTACTTAGAAAATCTGGTTAATGTTTTGCGTGCAACTACATTAAGGGCCCATATCTCTGTATTTACTTGATGCATTGCATTGCAACTGTATACAACCCGTCCCAACCATCACACACTTCATTTACTGCAAGTAAAAGCCCGACTTTTTGACTTAGAAATTCTGGTTAAAGTTTTGCGTGCAACGACATTAAGATTCCATATCCTTGTAACTACATTTGTACATGATGCATTGCATTGAAATTTTATACAACCCTTCCCTACCATCACACCTATATATAACAATCAAGTTTGATAACTCTTTCCAGCATATAATGCAAATTATGGCCCTTTTTTTACTTAGAAATTCTGATTAAAGTTTTGCATGCAATGTACTTTCATGGATATATCTCAGTAACCACTAATGATATTGACTTGAAACTTCTTTCATGTTTTCAGGGGTGTCAGACTGTCAAGTTAAATGCATTTTAAATGAATTTAGTACAAATTATTGTCCTGGTTTGACTTTGAAAATTAGTTAAAGTTTTGCATGCATGGTACTATCATGCATATATCCCAGTAACCACTCAGGGATTGATTTAAAGGTATCAAACAATCAGGTAAGGTAACTCCTGACTGAATTTATTATAAATTATGGCCCTTGTTGAAGTTAGAAATTTGGGTTAACGTTTTAATACCAAGGCCTTTTCTCACAAACAGCAGATGCTATTCAAACAAGACTTACCCAACTTGATTTATAGTTCTATACTTTAAAGCCACTATCTCAGTAACAACTGTTGACTATAGAATCAAATGGCCAAATAGTCGAGCATGCTGTCTTGCGAGCAGCTCTTGTTTTTATATTATGATCAACTCTTTCTCACCTGCAGACGCATTTCGACGAATCTGCAGCAGACGATCTTTTTATGCGCAATTTCTCCCTGTTGCCACTCTGTTTTCAAATTATGTACAATAATTTATAATTTCATTTATAGGATGGGTCTATCAATTCATATGTTTGCGTGAAAGGATTAACCATAAGCAATAAATCTGCTGCAGACGACTTTGAAAAATAAATGGAAAATGAATTAAAGTATAAATGTTGCAAACCATTTTGTATAAAGGAGAAATTACCTAAAATGTGGGCAGGGATTGGTTAACTGTTTACGTGATGGGATGTATTCAAGACAATTAGAAATAGAAATAAAACGTGAACTTGTCAATATTTATTAATATATATCGACAAGATGTGAACCTTTGGCATTTCTGAACAACATCGGTTTATATCACTCTGTCCAAATACTCAAGTCTAAAGCTTCTTTTGAGCTTGTTCAATCAATATGTGAAACATGTAGATCTCGATCAGAGTTAGTACAGGCTGATCTGGATCCACACTGTTCACAAAAACCTTCTATGAAGGGTCCTATACTAGATTCAGATATTCAACAAGAAAAATGTAGAAGAGAAACGAGATACACGATGCGTGTTGTATTGCTGAATATATCGGAATCCTGTTTTTACTTTTCGGTCGACCTTATAGCATTGCTACTATTTGACATTATGCATTTAATTCGGGTTGATATTCTCGCTCGAATGTCTACTTGTCGACCTTGAATTTACCGCCACAACACGAAATCATAATATAAATACTAGGACCAGTCCCTTACATTATCTCAACGGTATTTATTTTTTGGATAAAACCATTTCAATGCTAATCTATTTACCTGTATTTTCCAGGTATTTATGAGTTATAACACACCAAAGGAAGCCACCAATCAGCGGCGATATGAACACACATTGATAGGGGCTGTATTGTCGTTGAGCTCTTGTCCAAAGAGAGCGTCTGGGCCTTTTGAATTCTTTAAAGATCCGCTCAAGCTTAACCAGCAAGACATCAACACTACACAACTTTATATATGGCAGGTAAACGCCCTGGGTCCAATTCCCACCAAACTTATTTAGCACTAAGTAATAATTTTAAAAATTCTTAAAAAGCATGCTAAATATTTAATTTCTTTTTTAGAAAAACATTCCAAAATTCATTTTTAAGATAGGGAAACAAAAATGAAGAAACAGACATGAAGAAATATAAGCCGTCACGCGAGAAAACCAACAGTATGGCCACTGCGTAATGTATCGACCCAGATCAGCCTGCGCAGTCCGCGCAGACTGATCCGGGCCGACACATTCCATCTCAGGGGGATAGAGGTATCGAGTAATGATTCCTGAAACAGAAAATCCACAGGAGGCGAAGTGTCTGTCAGTGTAAGCCTGCGCGGCATGCTTAGGCTGATCTGAATCGATACTTTACGCTGAGTCCACAATGTTGGTTTATTCGCGGGACGGCTTATATGCGTTATTTTCGTTGGTGGTTATGCAGCTATACGCAGGATGGTCTATATCTAAATAGTTCGGAAAGGCTATGTTGTAACAATTTCCACAGACATGTTTTTATAGTATATGTGTAGGAGTTGGCTCTTATGGTATCACTCGGTAAAAATAAATATTGTAATTACACCTTGAGAAAACAATTGTCCACTATTATACTGGCAATTGTGTACCTTTGTCGTTAAAATAAATCATGTTTCAAATAATTCGTATCTTATGGTTAGTAATACCTTCACAGTATTAGGTCAAAGGGAAACAATTCGGATCGGCCTGCCAAATTTCAGATAAATCTATCAGATTGAAGTTGTCTCCCATTGGACAATAATGATAGTGTTGAAAGTTGATAGTGTTTTTTAATAAAGTTGAATACCCTCTGACTGATTTGTTACCGAAACAGTGTTTGCTTTGATCTATATTGACAATGCAATACAATACAATACAATATTTACAATACAATACAATATTTTTATTTCGATGCTGAGTATGTACATAATACATAAATGACAGCTCTGCAATATATTATACAACGTGATCAGAGGGCAACAAAAGGCGTAGTAATTAAATCAATATGAGAGAGAAATTGAGAATAAGAGAAAAAGAAGAAAACAAGACAGAAGGTACAGAATGGAGGATAGAAGCATGCTTTTTTTAGTTTAAATATGTTTGTTAAGCATGTTTATTTGGAAGCTCAATAAGCTTGTTTTCGTCATGTTTCCATAGACAGATTATGAGCCATTTTTATAATAACATGTATTTTCTGAAATTTAAAGTAAAATTCAATGCGGGATAAAGGTGACCTTTGATTTGACGCCATAGCTCGAAATATGAAGGTCAACATGTGAGATTTTGTTTAGCTTTATTGATAGATGGGAATTAACATTAATTGAATATAGGTTTTTGGGTTATTTGGATCATTTGGAACGAGCCATAGCCCAAAACACTATAATGTTCGCCTATGGAATATGAATTGCTTTCATCTGACTTAATGTGTGGGCTATCTTGCAGCAACTTGAAGCTCCATGTGAAGGTTAATACCGGTCATTATTTGGCATTATGTATATCATTCAGAATAACTTAACATTAACCCTTTCCCTCATATAGACGCTTTCTGACGCCTCTGCAGCAGACGGCTTTTTGAAAACATAGTGACAAAAGAAGAAATTGCACAAAACGTGCAATTTCTCCTGTTGCCACAATGTTTCCCACTTTTTAGCTCGCCTATTCGAAGAAATAGGGGAGCTTATGTTATCACCCCGGCGTTGGCGTTGGCGTTGGCGTTGGCGTTGGCGTTGGCGTTGGTGTTGGCGTTGGCGTCCGCGTTGCCAGCTTGGTCAAACCTTTGCGTGCAAGGCCTTTTCTCAGACACTGTGTATGCTGTTGCTTTGAAACTTCACACACTTATTCAGGATCATTAGGGGACCTTGTATGTCAAGTCCCATAACTCTGGAATGGATTTTGACTGAATTGTGCCCCTTTTTGGACTTAGAAATTTGGTCAAACCTTTGCATGCAAGGCCTTTTCTCAGACACTGTGTATGCTGTTGCTTTCATACTTCACACACTTATTCAGGGTCATTAGGGGACCTTGTATGTCAAGTCCCATAACTCTGGAATGAATTTTGACTGAATTGTGCTCCTTTTTCGACTTAGAATTTTGGTCAAACCTTTGCGTGCAAGGTCTTTTCTCAGACACTGTGTATGCTGTTGCTTTCAAACGTCACACACTTATTCAGGGTCATTAGGGGACCTTGTATGTCAAGTCCCATAACTCTGGAATGAATTTTGACTGAATTGTGCCCCTTTTTCGACTTAGAATTTTGGTCAAACCTTTGCGTGCAAGGCCTTTTCTCAGACACTGTGTATGCTGTTGCTTTGAAACTTCACACACTTATTCAGGATCATTAGGGGACCTTGTATGTCAAGTCCCATAACTCTGGAATGGATTTTGACTGAATTGTGCCCCTTTTTGGACTTAGAAATTTGGTCAAACCTTTGCGTGCAAGGCCTTTTCTCAGACACTGTGTATGCTGTTGCTTTCAAACTTCACACACTTATTAAGGGTCATTAGGGGACCTTGTATGTCAAGTCCCATAACTCTTGAATGGATTTTTTTCAAACATTTGGATTTTTTTTCTTTCTTTTCTTGTATTTTTCAATTTTGCGTTTAGCTCAACGTTAAAGTTTCGTTTTGTTTTTTTCTTCAATAAGTACTGGTTCTAGGGCTTTCATATTTTTTGGGGTAAAACATTTGTTTTTTGCTGGATTTTGAAAATTGGGCATAGCTTCTTCATATTTTGTTGGATTAATTTCATTTTTTTTTTAATTTTCTTGTATTTTTTAACTTTGAGCATTATTTTTTTTTTTTTTTCTTGAATTTTAGAACTTTGTGTTCAGCTCAATTTTTTTTTTTAAATTTCTTGTATTTTTTAAAAAAATTTTTTATTATTTCTTGTTTAAAAATAATTGTGTTTAGCTCAATGTTAGAGTTTTGTTTACTTTTTGTCTTTTACACTTGCCTTGATAGTCAAAGCAGGGGACACAGTGAGACATTTAATTACGCGTAATTCTTGTCTTTTTTTTGTAAATTCAATTTCAACTGAATTATTCCACTTTTGGATTTTGGACTTTATACCCATGCTATAACTGTTCTGAAGTAGGCCCTGATAGACGATATCCCTGATAGGCGAGCTATATTGTCCTCCGACAACTCTTGTTGTCATAGGTTATCAATTCAATTATAGAGATTTTCTATGTTTTGACAAAATACGTTCAAAGTCGTCTGCTGCAGAATTGTCGTATGAGGGAAAGGGTTAAAGTTCTGGATAATAAACAACTACTAGGTGTGCTATATGACGGCATAGTCCGCACTTTGTATGACTTTGTATTATACCATATGCTTAAAATAAATACTTTCAAACTTAAATTCTTACAGCAACTTGGCGTAATATGTGACGGTATATTCCGGACATTAATTGGAATTGTTAAAATCAACGAAGATATGCGACACAGAGTATTACACTGGTTTGGCTGCTGTTTAGAGACCCTCAGAGGTAATTGTAACCCTTTCTCAACACACAGACGCATTTTCACGTCTATGCAGTAGACGACGTTTGAAAACACTGTGACAAAAGGAGAAATGACACATCTTGAGCAATTTACCCCTTTGTCACAATGAACTCTATTCACTAATTATATTTTCATTTATAGAGATTCTACATATTTTTGCCTAAATGTTTCAAAGGTTCTTTTGGTATTTTAGGGGACAGTACAAATCGGGTGTAGATATGTATATTATACCCAAATACATGGTTTTTCTAGCGAAGTCTATCTATATATTTAGTTACTCAAACTTTATTTAATTAATCTTTATTCACAGTTCTACCGCAGACCACTTTTGAAAGTATTGTGACAAAAGTAGAAATTGGATGCCGGGTCTCACTTGAACCCTTATCTATAATGTAATATAATATTATAACAAGATTACTTTTCTCTGGATGGTTGTTATTTGTATAAAATAGCAAACAGTTTATAAATACCCACGTAACATCTTTTTTCCTTCGGGAGACGGTGTGAATCAGGTGTAGATCTGTATAGTATACCCAAAGACATGGTTTTCTTAGCGAGGTCTATATATATATTTAGTTACTCAAACTTTATTTACTCTTAATTCACAGTTCTAGCACAGACCATATTTTTGAAATATTGTGACAAAAGAAGAACTTGGATGCCGGGTCTCACCTGAACCCCTTGTGTTCCCTTATAATATAATATCATATCATATCAAGATCCCATTTTCTCTTGATGATTGTAAGTTTGTAATATAGTTTTATATTAACCCTTTCTCACCTATTGACGCATTTTATCGCATCTGCAGCAGACGCCTTTTGAAAACATTTTGTCAAAAGGAGAAATTGCTCAAAACGAGCAATTTTTTCCTTTTGTCACAATGTTTTCAACTTTGTTCAATAATTATTACTTACAATTATAGAGATTTTTAGTAGACAATTTCATAAAACATCCGCTGCAGATTTGTTGTATGTTGGAAAGGGTTAAGTAGGTTAACAGTTGATAAATACCTGCTTAACATTTATCATTATTTTCTTTGTTTTAAGGTAAACCTGAGCTGTGGTCCGCTCATGAAGTTGAAGTATTCGACCAAACGTTCTGTTCCGACGGGTTCTGTCTGAATCTGTGTGTAGTCCTCCTATACTTCTGTATGCCGTTCGCGGAACCGGACAGTCTAAAACTGACCAGAATCAAACAATCGTATTGTAAGGCGATGCCAAAGTTGGAAGAAGAGGAGCAGGAATTTGGCGTTCATGCTAGAGGTATACCGAAACGGGTCTTCGTTTACCTTTCCCTCAAACAAACCCAAGTTAGACATCCACATTTATATAGTGAATGAGTTTATGCGGAGACGGCGTACACTGATTTACCATTTCCCTAATTTTGCTCTCAAATATTTCAAAGCAGTTTAACTTTTCTAGGGAGAAAAGCCTCAATGTGAAGGAACTAAATTGAACAGACCTGTTCAGTATCGGACATCATTGAAACAAACACCAAACTAATGGATACTGTTTTTCTCCTTTCTATGATAATTTAGTCATTTCTAAAGTGTACACAATATGTTATCTTAATATGGCCTAGCGACCTGGTGATGAACACATCATGACCAATTTTAGAACGTAACTTAAAAATCACCAAGACAACATTCTGGCAAACTAACATTATTCTACTCTCAAAAGATGCAGCTTTTCTCAAATATACCAGAGTGTACTATTATTGAAAATCGCAAGGCCTAACCCGAGCTACTGCTTGTTACTTTGCAGGAATTTCTATACGATCGCCACTACAGTGCCATTGGCGCTTTGATTTATAGAGAGTTTCCACACTTTTGCCTCGATGTTTTCAAAGTCGTCTTCCTAGATTTGTAGTATGTGAGAAAGGGTTAACACTCGACATTTAAATACGCACGAGGAATACACTTCCATTGAATACAAGTTTAAATGTATACAACCCTTTTTTTTCAGGACTACACAAAGAAGAATGTTTTGTGCCATCAACGTCGGAGACGAAAAATATCCAAAGACCGGAGAAACCTTTCCCGTTTATATCCGAGTGTTTTTTTCTTACGCAACAAGCATTATATGTGGGTTACAGTAGTATTCATAAAATGATCAAACTGAACAACAATGTGAACAGACTTGATAAACTCTATAATGATATGAAAGATATCTATCCAAAGAAATTTACGGAGATGATTCGAGCTCAGCTTAATATTGGTATGTTGTTTAGTTTAGTTTAATCCTTTCCCACTTGTAGACGCAGTTGAAAGCATCTTCAGCGGATAACTATTGAAACAATTGTGGTAAAAGAAGAAATTGCTCATAACGAGCAATTTCTTTTTTTGACACAATGTTTTCAACTCTATTTAATCATTTTTTTTCTTTCATATTTTTGCCTATGTGTTTTCAAAGTCGGCTGCTGCAAATTTTTTGTATGTGGGAAAGGGTTAAACTTATTTATTTTACATCGATTGCGAAACAAGCTTTCAGCTTATTTGAATCAATCTCAATGTCTGCTTCCTAGAGACTTGGCCGGTGTTCGCGACGTTTTTGTGGTACGTTGTCGATTGTGTTAAACCGTTTCACACTTGCAACAAATCGACAATAGGTGACTTATAAAAATAGCAAAAAAGTCAAAAATAAATGAAAATATGGTATTGGTGAAGATTGAAAACATTGTGACAAAAAGACAAATTTAAGTACCAACAACATAAGGTTTTGAAGACTAAGAAGGATTAAGAACATGCAATACGCCCCTTGTCTCCAGTCTTGACTTTATACATTTCATCTAACTAACAAGGCTTTCATATCTTGCATGCCTTTGTAAATATCTCATAACTAAATTGGGTACCAACTACATATGGTTGTGAGGACAAACAACGCTTTAAAACAATAAAATACAGCCCTTTAAATCCTCCTTAACCGAGTGGTTAAGCATTTTGCGACGTAACCGGGTTTGCGACCGTTTTTATACCGGTTACATTTCGACCAGACACGTTAAATTGTCTAGTGCGACCGTTATGTAGTATATAATTCGACAGGACACATTTATTTGTTAAGTGCGACCTTAATGGTGTGAACATTTCGACAGGACACGTTTATTTGTCTGGTGCGACCGTTATGGTGTGTACACTTCGACAATACACTTTTTCTAGTGCGACTATTATGGTATGTAAACCTCGACAATACACATTTACTTGTCTCGTGCGACCACTATGATATGTACACTTCTACAATACACGTGTATTTGTCTAGTACGACCGTAATGGTGTGTACACTTCGACACTTCACGTTTAATTGTCTATTGAGGCCGTTATAATGTGAACATTTCGACCAGACACATTTGATTTTGTAGTGCGACCGTTAGGCTTTGTATACTTCGTCAGGACACAGTTATGTGTCAAGTGCGACCGTTAGTGTGTGTACACCTCGACATAACACATTTACTTGTCTAATGTGACCGTTAAGGTGTGTACACTTCGACAGAACACATTTACTTGTCTGATGTGACCGTTAGGGTGTGTACACGTCTACAGGACACATTTACTTGTCTGATGTGACCGTTAAGGTGTGTACACTTCGACAGGACACATTTACTTGTCTAATGTGACCGTTAAGGTGTGTACACTTCGACAGGACACATTTACTTGTCTAATGCGACCTTTATGGTGTGTACACTTCGACAGAACACATTTACTTGTCTAATGCAACCGTTATGGTGTGTACACTCCGATAGGACATATTAACTTGTCTAGTGCGACTGTTATGGTGTGTACACTTCGACAGGACACATTTTCTTGTCTAATGCGACCGTTATGGTGTGTACACTTCGACAGTACATATTTACTTGTCTAATGCGACCGTTATGTTGTGTACACTTCGACAGGACACATGTACTTGTATTGTACTGATAAGCCACACATGGATCATAACCGCGAAGCTGTTGAAAACGGCTTTAAGTCCAACTAAATCAACACCGCAGTCATTGATGGTATATATTTCAGAATTATGTTGGTATCTTAACCTCAAGGCCGGCATGGCGGAATACCATTTAACCAAAATGTGCCTTCAGTTCCACACAGCATCGGCTTCCTGGCTGGCCCAGGTCGCTGTTCAGGGGACAGTCAATAAAATAGAGGAGATCAAATTCCCGCTACCGGAGGTGGTCCCGGAAGCCTTGTCACTAGTGCCTGAGATGGTCATAGTTAACATCTCCAACTTTATATCAACGCTGCTGCTATTTCGCAATGTCGAATTTCTCAAGGTATCATTTGTTAGATTTATATGAGTTTTACTTTTAACCATTTCTCTCGTACAGTCACATTTTGAGAAATTGTTCATAACGTTTTCAACTCTATTTAATTTTCATTTGCAGAGGTTTTTTATATGTTTTAAAAAGATATTTTCAAAGACGTCTGTTGCTTAGTTGAAACACACAGTACCTTGTTAAAATACTCAACAAGTCTCCCTTTATTGTCCATGCGCTATACTAAAATTGATCTTAATGATAATTTTGGGATTCTCTCCCGTGTTACTATAAATATATATAATACAATAGGGAGTTTTTTTTATAGTAACACGGTCTTGTTTGGGATTCCCCGAGTTTTCTCACACGATAACATTACGGTCGTTAATTTTTTATAGCATAAGGACCATATAAAGACTATTTGTAGTAGTTTAACCAGGTATTGTGTATTTTGTTTGTATTTTCTCAAAAGAAGACTTGGACGCCTGTGATCTGAAATACTGTTAACAACGTCTATTATATAAAATTAAAATTGGAGCCGACAGGCGATTTGTGGTCTTGATGCGAGTAGGAACATTGAAGTAAGAACATCTGCACTCTCACCAAAACCTTCAATGTCCGTATACATGTAATAATGTCAAAGGTGTATCTTTCAATGCGATATACTAGAAGTGATGTCCCTCTAGTTGTACGTCATTGTGCAACATTGCATGGTGACAGTCCGCACTTTCAATTAGACCCCGACTTGTCTGACGCCACCCATAAATCAACCCTTTCCAACATACAACACATCTGTAGCAGAAAGCTTAAAAAATGTAGGAAAATATTATTAACATCTCAATAAATGAAAGAATAACTCTCAAATATACTTGAAAACATTCAGTCTATAGAAAAAAATGCTCATAAAGAGCAATATCTTCTTTTTTCACAATGTTTTCAAAAGACGTTTACTGGAGATGCGTCAAAACGCGCCTATAAGTGTGAACGTGTGTACATTAAATATTTATTTCATTAGCCGCAACTAGCGATTTAGGGTCTAACTGATTCACACAAAAACCATCCTCGGTACCCAGTCTATTCATAAAATATATGATACCCTGGGCAATATGGCTGTAAAAATCTCGTACTCATGAATAATTTATGAGGTGAAATGCAGCCGCTTGATTGGGCGCATGACACAAACCTCATGCGAAACGAAAATTACAGTGTAGTTACGGAGGAAATCGTGGTGCATGCTTTACGAAGTTTCGTTAGCCAATTTGCCCAGGGTGTCATATATTTTATGAATAGCCTGGGTACCGAGGATGACAAAAACAGATCATATAAAAAGATAAATTCGATCAAAACTAACATGGCTATTTCTGCCGCAAGATGCATTTAGGTTTAATTACATTTAGATGGACAAAGAAAGTTCTGGTGAGACTGTGCAAGATGCGTAGGCTCGCCCGAATCTTGACTCTACGCCGCAACCTTAACCTTTTCCCTCATATAGACGCTTTCTGACGCCTCTGCAGCAGTCGGCCTTTTGAAAACATAGTGACAAAAGAAGAAATTGCTCAAAACGAGCAATTTCTACTTTTGCCACAATGTTTTTCACTTTTAGTCATAGGTTATCCATTCAATTATAGAGATTTTTAGATTGTTTTAACAAATATGTTCAAAGTCGTCTGCTGTAGAATTATCGTATGAGGGAAAGGGTTAAGACTAAAACCGCGCTAGAAGCGGCACAACGATGGTCATAACTGTTATTATTCCTCATCCTACACGGATGGATTCTCCTCCCATACTAATTTAATGGTGATTCGCTCCTCAAATTGGTATTTGCATGCACTAATATTTGTATTAATCACATATTTCAGTCAAAGCCAGACAACTTTAAGCATCTACTGACAATGATAATTATCTACATGGGCAGTCCTAAAAGGCTAAAGAACCCGAATATTCGAGCTGAGCTCGCGGAAACGCTTGAAGTTGTTTTACCGAAATTCAACCCAGACGGATCATGGGACATAACTCCAAGGTAATATTATAGGTTTGTTCGAAGGAACTCATGTGTCACATATAAACTTGGTAAATTGGTTGCAATGGCTGCCCTCTTTGGCGTTCAGAGTTGCGGGTTAGCATTTCGACTGACTGACTGACTGGCAAGTGTTAGGGCAACTGGACCAGTATCAATGGTAACCTACCCAGGAAATGCCGTAATATAAATTAATAATTGTTGAAAGCGGTGTCAATCAGCAAAGCATAATACAAACACATAACTAAAGGCCAGTTAGTAAAGAGGGCATGGCCAAATAGATAGAACGAAGGATGGACAGAGGAATGGAAACTTATCCCTTTAAGACAACTTGCCAAGGCAGGCGTCAAAGAAATGGTCTGTGAATATTCCACTTATTTACTTTACTATAACTTGAAAGCATTGACCTGATCTATATATCAGGTTTATATCCCCGGTCGTTTGATACCTATTACTTGAATTATTGTGTAAATGGCAGGGGCGTATCTCCATTTAGGCACTGTAGGCACGTGCCTACACATTTTTTCTCAAAATGCCCCCAAATGCAGCTTCGGCGATATATATCTGCGTAATGTATCGACCAGATCAGCCTGCGCTCTCCGCGCAGACTGATCCGGCCGACACATTCCGTCTTAGGGGGATAGATGTATGGAGTAGTGATTCCTGAAACAGAAAATCCACAGGAGGCGAAAAGTGTCTATCCGTGTAGGCCTGTGTGGCATGCTTAGGCTGATCCGGGTCGATACTTTACGCAGAGTCAACAATGTTGATTGTCTCACGAGACGGCCTACACATTGGTTATTGCAAAGCTACGCCCCTGAATGGTTTCCCTCCTATGCATCCAGGGGGTACGGATAACATTACGATCGATGCATTGGTGTCAGGATAACTCAGACCGGAACTACTGGTAAATAACACTTGGGACGTCTGTCATAGAAGTCAATGTCATTGGTTTCATTGGTATACGGTTGTAGCTATATAGTGCCGCATGACGTCTTTTCAACCGTTCTACGTGCATCCCTCCAAATCAAATATAATGCTATGTAATTGATTTTAATAGAGACCACTTGCTCTCACTTAGACAGAGTTAGATATAAGGGAGTCCGGGTGCGATACCCTAGCTCTTCCCTTGGTTAATTAACGTACTCAGTGTATAGCACCGATACACGAGAGGCACTTTTCCCTCCCGGAAAGAACCAGTTCCTGGCCTCTAGTTGGATGGGAGACACTTTAAAGCACACCAGAAACATCCAGAATGAAAAGGTACCCTATTATTTTTAGGGACGAAGCCATGTTTAAAGACCATCCATTGATAGAGCATCTTGCAGAGACTGTTCTAAGTGTATTTGTTACCATAGAGATGACAGGACAGAACGTGGATGCGGAGAAGAAATTCAATTACAGAAAGTCCATGCATAAAACTCTTCAGTTTATGTGGAAAGTACCCCTGCATCGAATGGCAATTAAGGTAAATAACGCTTCAGTTTATGTGGAAAGTTTCCCCACATCGAATGGAAATGAAGCTAAAATTCATTAAAGAAATTCAAAGTAAGTTTAAGCATAGCACTCAGTTAATATGGAAATTACACCTACACCAAGGCAAAATTAGTAAAGAAATTGAATTACAGAAAGTCCATGCATAACACTTTTCAGCTTGTATGGAAAATGCCCTTGCATCGAATTAGCAATCAATGCCAACATCTGTGAATACTTTCAATTACAGAAAGTATTAGTATAACACTTAGTTTATTAATACCAATATATTGTGTGGTAATCAAGGTTAATTCAGTGAAGCAATTTAATTATAGAAAATCCATGCAAAAACTTTTCAGTTAACCTTTCATTGAATTAGCAAACAAAGTCAAAATCTTTGAAGAACTTCAATTTCAGAAAATATCAGTATAAAACTCAGTTTATATGGAAGGTATCCCTACATAAAATCAGCGAAATAATTAAATTACAGAAAATCCATGTATAAAAGTTTTAAGTTTATATGTAAAATACCATTTCAACCGCGCAGTCTGACCTGGTTCTACACTATTCGTCATTTATATATAAGTCAAAGAAGGTTTCAAGAAACGTCTGTAAAGCAGTATCAAGTTTGATCCTTAGCATTGATTCACAGGCAGGTGTTTTTTTTACACACGTGTAATAATTATGCTAGGGTTGGTCTTTGCATAGCTCCGCTCAGATATTTCTAATTGTACACATGTTATTATTACAGGGACTTGCAGATGACGCAATGAGGCGAATCGATGAATCAGATCCTCCATTATTTCTGAGATTTATTAACCTGCTTGTGAACGATTCAATATTTTTGTTAGACGAGGCTTTAGAGGTAAGTGTCGGTGACAGGAGCCTGTTTTAGGATGATATTTCTGATAATTGACCAGATGTGAGTGATATTTCTGATACTTGACCAGATGTGAGTGATATTTCTGATACTTGACCAGTTTTGAGTAATATTTCTGATACTTGACCAGATGTGAGTGATATTTCCAAAAACGTCAACTATGGGTTATATGCGACATTTAGAAGTAACTGAGCAACTTTACTATTGAAAGTTAACTCTTAGCCTGAAAAGAGGAAAAGTTAACTGTTGAACTGGAAAGAAAATTCATTTTCTCTTTACAAACTCTTTTATATTAATCAACTGAGAGTTCGATGTTTGAGCTACAACACTGAGGAGGGCGGACACACACTAGTACTCTTAGTACAAGAGATTTTTTTAATGCAGCAGACGACTTTGAAAACACCTGAACTACAATATCTAAAATCTCTATCAATGAAAGTAAAGTAATTCAATATTATCAAAAACATTTTGACGAAAGAAGAAATTGCCAAAATGTTATAAGAATTCGTCTGATGTATATGCGTTAAAATGTGTCTGCAATCGGTAAAGGTTCGAAGAAATTAAATAAAGCTTATACTGATCATTTTACAGCACATGAAGCAAATCAAAGAGCAAGAGCAAGAACGCGATAGCGGTGATTGGACCAAACTAACGACAGAACAGCTCAGAGACAAAGAGACTAGTTTACGGTATCTTTCTATGATCGGTAAACATCGGAACATCATGTCGAATTATACGATATACACACTGGAAATTATCACCCGTGATATACGAGATATATTCTGTCATCCTGTAATGGTCGACCGTATTGCTAGTATGCTGAACTACTTCTTTTTGTACCTGGTAAGCCGCGTTATGTCTAGTGTCTTTCTTTAATATGGATTTTGGAAGTAACAATGAATTGTTGAGCCGTCTCTAGAGATTTTGGGTCTTACTGACTGAACGCTTTGATGTAAAACTAATAGAGAGCTCTACAGTACTAGTTTTTATATCAATATGCGCATCTGGTGAAACGTTGCAGATGCACTTACTTGCCTGAGTCTTCACTGTACGTAGATGCATTAAGACTCCAAATCGCTAAACGAAGCTATCTATGAAATGTAGGCGGAGAATGCACGCATTGATGAGACTTACGAAGTTGAAAATATATACATGAATTTAGTAATATCCAGCGATCATTCGAATAAGTCGATAACTCTAGGGGAAAATTGGTGAACATTTAAAGAACTACCGATTTACATGGTACAAAGTTCAACCTAGCATTGAAAACCCAATGTTTTGCATTTATAAATGAAAATCCGATTACAGTTCAAATAAATTGACAAGGCATATCACAAATATCATTTATGAATTATATGTTGCATTGTTGGCCGGAGGACCTATTACTTTATAGACTATTATTCTTAAGTTCCAACTTAATGTTGTAGGTTGGACCGAAGCAAAAAGACTATAAGGTGCGGGATAGAAAAGAACTGGAATTCAAGCCGGAACAAGTGGTATCAGATATAGCTCACATGTACCTGTACCTGGGGAAAAATGACCAGTTTTGTAAAGCTGTGATAGGAGAAACGAGGTCCTTTTCCCACGAAGTCTTCCAACGCGCGGTCCTCGTTCTGAAAAAGATAGGACTCATACCAGAATTCATAGCGAAATTCGAAGATTTTTGCAAGAACCTCGAAGTGAGTTTTAAGAGAAAGTGTTTTATTTTGAATAAGAAATTATGCAGTTTTGATTTTGCCATTTCCTACATATAGACGCTTTCTGACGCCTTTGCAGCAGACGACTTTTGAAGATTTTATGACAAAAGAAGCAGTTACTATAAACGAGCAATGTTTCAGTTCTTTCAGTAATTATACCTTCATTTATTAGGAGCTTCCATGATCTGCCAACATATTTTCAAAGTTGTCTGTTTCAGATATGTTGTGGGAAAGGGTTTAATGTTTTAAAAAGTTAAAATTAAATAGCATTCTATCAGTTGCAAGGTTTAATCGTTTTCTTAATGCAGACGCAATTTGACGTTTTCTGCAGCAGTCGACTTTTGACGACTCATTTCTCCTTTACACAACGGGTGCGGGAGGTTGCGGGTTCGATCCCCGGCCAGGTCATACCAAAGACTAAATATGGTAGTAATGGCTGATCTCCTTGGCGCTCAAGGTTGCGGAGTTAGCATTACAACTGACTGGTGTCAAGATAAATGGACCAGTAGTACTGGTAACTTAACCCGGATACACCGTAATATAATTGAATAATTGTTGAAAGCGGCGTAAAACATCAAACAATTAATCAACCTTCACCACAATAATTCTTTTTACTCTGTTCAATAAGTATATCTTCATTCATATGTGTTGTTAATAAATAAATTTGCCTAAATGGTTTCTATATCGTCTGCTGCGCAGATTTGTTGTTTGTCGGAAAGGGCTTAAGCGGTATAACATCTGTCCTTCCATTATTTCGCTCGATGTAATAGCTCCACGCAGTTCTAGGGAATATTACCCCCTTCACAAGAATTTGTATATTGAATTATAAAATTATTGATTCACTTATTTCGTTTAACCGTTGTCCTCATACACACGCATTTGGACGTATCTGCACTAGACGACTTTTGAAAACATAGTGGGTAAATAGAAAAATAACTAATTGTCATTTTGTCACAATGTTTTCAATAACATTTATAATAATACTTTCTTTTAAAGAGATCTTATATAGTGTTGGTGTCCAAGTCGTCTATTGCCGACGTAAATGTATGTGTGAAAGAGTTAAACATATCCAGATTATTTTTTCTGATCGTTTAAGTCCATTTTTGGCCGGATTGCTCTAGCAATTCCGGTCTATAGATTGGCGATGTCCGTCTTTCTGTCCGTCTGTCTGTCCGTCTGTCCGTATGTCCGTCTGTCTGTCTGTCTGTCTGTCCGTCAACATGTTGGTTAAAGTTTCAGGTTGAGGCAAAATCTCAGCACTGGAAAGGGTTACAAACTTGAAACTTTGCCTGAAGGTAACCAGTAACAAGTTCTATTGATTTCTATGGTTACTTTGACCTTGACCGGTCAAATTGGCGACAATCCGGCCTTACCGTCTTCAGCGGTTTCTTGTTGGATAATAATTTAATTACGACATTTACTTTATGTTTCAGGTACTTGGTGTGGACCAGCAGAAAGAAGAGGAATTAATGGCGGACGCTCCAGACGATTTTTTAGATCCAATAATGGGCACGTTAATGCTGGACCCTGTCATACTCCCTACATCAAACAAAACTTTGGACAAAGAAGTAATCAGACGACACTTGTTGAGGTATGTAGATTATAAACCCTTTCCTACATGCACGTGCATTATGACACCTCTGTAGTAGATGGCTCTTGGTAAACATTGTACACCAAGCATTCTGTTTTCTAATGTCATTAAAACCAGCTTCAGTAGCAAACGATCGTTCAGATCTGATGACTGCCTATTACAGGTCGTCGTCAAGACAGAAAATAACCAATTTGAATTAATTAACGAGATATAGTCGCGGTAGTTGTCGAGTGGTCCGATTATATAGGAACTAGGAATATTTAAATGTGTAAGGTCCATTCTAAATGACCTTGAATGTGGTGTCGTCAGATCCAATAAATATACAGATTACTAAATTTACCTGATTTCAATTACATTCACTATTATTACTGTTGCTCAATGATTTTTCGTCATTATCGTTATATTTTATCATATGGTGTATTATTTCCAATATTTTCAAACGCAGATCTTTTTCCTTTGATCAATTATTAAATCGAATATTGTGCCTGTCTTTTCCAGTGATCAGTGTGACCCGTATAACAGACAGCCTTTGACCTTTGACATGGTCGTCCCGAACATAGAACTCAAAGAGAGGATAACCAAATGGTTGGAAGAGCAAAGGAACAGCGCATAATACGTTTTACCTTGTCAGCTGTATTAAATATCTATCTGTGATTTCGAGTAACATAAACAAAGCAAATGTCCACGAGAGGCGCATAAGTGACCCTTAAACGTCAAAGGACAGACGTTCATCTTTAGCTCAATGTAACATTGACCTTTGACATGCCGTAGAAAGAAACTCACGAATAACGATCTACAACGACCTTGAAGTGATGACATTGTCATAATCCTCGGTGTTTATCCCTTTCCCACATATAGACGCATTCCGACAGCAGACGACTTTTGAAAACATTGTGACAAAAGGAGAAATTGCTCAAAATGAGCAATTTCTCCTTTTGCCACAATGTTTTTAACTTTTAACAGTAATTATGCCTCCAATTATAAAGATTTTCCATATTTTTGAGTAGACATTTTCGAAGTTGTCTGCTGCAGATTTGCTGTATGTGGGAAAGGGTTATTGTGGAAATCTAATAAAGTCGTGTCTAGCAATTCGGGGTCTTAATGACAATCCGATTTGACATCATTGAAAGAAGTGGGGATACACTTCCAGTTTTCAGTATGTACATTTAGGTATGTATATTATATATGCGGACGGAGAAGACTCTGATCAGACTGTACGAATGAGTCTTCACTGTACGCAGATACATTAAGACCCCTAATCTAATCGCAGAGTCCATAATGTTGGTTTTCTCGTAGAACGGCTCATCTGTAATTGATTGACTAGGCTTTAACGCCGTTTTCAACAATTGTTCAGTCATATCACGGCGACCAGTTCACCTACTCATGCGTTTCTGGTTTTCCCACATCAGTACCCCACACAACATACTTTTCAAACAACTGGCTGCTTTTCCACATATACTGTTAAATAGCCCATTGGTGAAAGACGAATGACGCATGTCACAGTGACTTTTGTCAAACGTCGGAAATTATGCTAGCCGAGCTGGGATTTGAACTCACAACTCCTGGAATGACAGCCCGAGTCGCTACCGACTGAGGTACCGGGGCTCGGCTAAGGCTCGTCTTTAAATGATTGCGTTAACATTTACAACACACAGTGTACACAACTCGAGGCGAACTGTGTATAGCTCCTGCATTTTGAACTGATTCAGTCAGTAGGGGCATTACATTTCTATCTGAACTGACCTTTCACGCAACAAACACTCGGCAGTTGAAGGTATAATTGGTATACCCGCAGAATGAATCCACAGAAACACTCCTACTCGTAATATCGCAGCATAATGCGACGAGATATTTGTGCTTTCAAACATATTGTCTGCAAGCCCAATATAGCGGTAAATTGGTTTAAGCTGTTCGCCACATGCAAACTTGTTTTGAAGCATACACTGAAGACGACTTCTGATTTTGAAAACATTGTGGTAAAATGAGGTATTGATCATAATGGACAAGTCCTCCTCTTTTCACACAATGTTGTCAATTTCGTGTAATAATTTTAGTTTGATTTTTGCCTAGGTTTATTTTATAGGTGATCTGCTGCGGAGAGTTAATAGGATAGAGTTAAGCAAATAAATCATAACTATACTTAGTATTACCTGTCTTGGTAACTGCTTTAATTAAATAAATACATTCAGTAAATTCTTGTACTTAGAGTAAAGTTTCAGAACATGACCTGTCTCGAGAGAAAACCAACATTATGGCCTCTGCGTAATGTATCGATCCAGATCATCCTGCGCAATCCGCGCAGACTGATCCGGGCCGAGACATTCCGTCTCAGGGGGATAGAGGTATAGTGTAATGATTCCTGAAACAGAAAATCCACAGGAGGCGAAAAGTGTCTATCCGGGTTAGCCTGCGCGGCATGCTTAGGCTGATCCGGGTCGATACTTTACGCAGAGTCAACACTGTTGGTTTTCACCGCGGCACGGCTCAATATTTTGCAAAAAGGCAAACAGACGCGTCTGCCAAAGTGAGTGAGTGTGTGCAATTGCAATTAGTGAGGACTTATTTGAGCCTCAGGGGACTTTTCGAACTGAGGTGATCCAGTTCAGCCCGCTCATCCGCGCGCGATTTGAATGGATGTGTCATTAGTCGCGATCCAGTAGTACAAGTATCCCGTTATAATCGGCTTGATTTGTTTTATTGGGTATTACGCCGTTTTCAACATTATTTCAGTTATATTATGTTTGCAGTTCACTTATTCATGGGTCATGGCTAAACACCCAAACAAAACTTGATCTTTCATATAACCTTATTTCACACTTACAACACATCCACAACAGACGACTTTGAAAACAAAACAAAAGTTAAAATATCTCGTAATGAAATTGCAATTATTAAATAGAGTTAAAATCATTCTGGTAAAAAGGAGTAACTGCTCATCTTTTTGTCACCACGTTTTCAATACTCATCTACAACAGATAATTGAGAAAGGGTCAACAAATAAACCACGAACAATGCATGCACGGATATCACTACGAATATGCAGGCTAGGTCTACAGCGTTCGCAAATGTTGCCATACATAGTACGATGCTGGCAGGATAAAGGTTACGTCTACGTGCGAAAATAATTCACAATCTGGCATTCCGTACTGTGTAGATTCATATCACCCTGTCCAATTGCCAAGTCTAATCAGAATCTAAACAAATTAAAACAACCATCTTATAAGATTATGTAAGTAAAATACTGAGTGTAGATCTTAATCAGAACATCGGATGTAAAGGCTGATCTGGATCTATGCTGTTCACAAATTAAAACTATCATCTAACACGTTTGTGTAAGTTATATGCGAACAGTGTAGATCATGATCAGAACAGTGGATGCACAGTCTGATCTTGATCTATGTTGTTCACAAAAGCCAAATTGTACCTTTTCCAAGGACGGTCTTATTTTGAGTTTACATTGTTTACACAGAACATCTCGAGGGCTTGGCGTGAAACGGTTGTAACTTAAAACCTATTTTGAAAACCCTGGTTTAGGGGCAATTTCGACCCTTTTGTAAACAATTCAAATTTAAGTGCCATTGCTCAGAACGAGCAATGGCACCATAATTTCCATTGTTTACCAAGAAAAATGATTTAACGCTTATAAATACTTTATGGAGAGGTGATTAACCTTGGTAAAAAATTACCAATTTTAGTTACAACCGTTTCAGCCAAGTCCTCGATCTATTCGTTTGTTTCTGTGATGATTAAACCAGTTGTTATTGCTAATGTGGATTTACCCATAGATATATATTTATGTAAAGTTTTAAATAAAAAAATGGATTGTTTTAATATTTATTTAAATAAATATTTAATATAGAAATAGATTTGTCTTTATTTTTTCAAATAACATTTTCAGTCAATTTTGTCAAAGATTGATTGTTTGGTGTATTATGCCGCTTTCAACAATGTTTCAGCTATATCACGCTGATCCTGTCACACCTTGCCGATTTGGCTCGCCGGAGCTATACCGGAGCACAAATTAAGCGATTTTCGGTGATCGATACTAGTTCGGCAGCGCAATGGTATCACATCGCTAAGAACGGTAGTACATCTTAGGACATCGTTAGAAAATAAGCAACGGCAGGTGACGGTATAAATTTTTGAACATGCTCACAAATTTCTGCCGTTGCTCTGCCGGAGCGAGCAACGGAACTACAACGGCAGTACTCCGGTATGGCTTCGTTGATGTCGGTAGAGCACCGGTAGCTTCCCGTAATAGATCGGCGACTCTCCGGTTGCATCAATGTGTACTGTAATTGTACATATGTGATACCGTAGTCCTGCCGATGTACTAACGATGTAACCCGGCCGGGTAGCTCAATTGGTAGCGTATCTGACTCGTGATCTGGAGGTCACGGGTTCGATACCCGGTTGCGGCGACATTCTTTCGGGCGATGTTTTCCATTGCCTCTCACCTCTGATCTATGTGAGAAAGTAGTCAGTGGCTTCGAAAGAATGTTGTGTAAGTACTGGTGTGGGAAAGCCAGGAAAACATGGGTAGGTGCACTGACCGCCGTGATATGACCAAAAGCTGTTGAAAGCGGCGTTAAACTCCAAACAAACAAACAAACAAACTAACGATGTACTCCTATTCTTAGCGATGTGATACAGCACTACATCGGTATTGCTACAGCTAATTATGATTTTTCAAATGCTGTCTCGACTGATCTCCGCCGATATTCTCGCCGTTGTTAATTGTGTGCCCCGGTTTAGTCCCGGCGAGGTACATCGATAGTGTCTGACAGAGCCTTTATGGGTAAGTTACCAGTAATACTGGTCAATTTATTCTGACACCAGCCAGTCAGTCGTAATGCTTACCCTGAAACCGGGCGGTCATTACTACAATTGTAAACGTCTTCGGGGATCGAACCCAATACCTCTCACACCCGAGGCGAACGCTCTATTACTACTACACTTACGAGGCGGTTTCAAATGTATAAAGCGTATTATAAGTGTCAATAAAGGGAGAGAAGTGTTTAAAAGCAGACAAACTCTTGACACATCCTATCAGAGAAGAGGTTAAAACGCTTAACACGTGATCCAAACCTTCAACCTTGAGGCCACGTTACATAATGCTTCAGTGCGCCGTCGACGTGATGCAACAATTTTGAGTTGTAATCCTGCGACGAAATGGGTTAAACATTTCACACGTAAAATCAATATGAGCCGTCTCCCGAGAAAACCAACATTGTAGACTCTGCGTAAAGTATCGAACCGGACCAGCCTAAGCATGCCGCGCAGGCTCACCCGGATAGACACTTTTCGCCTCCTGTGGATTTTCTGTTTCAGGAATCATTACTCTATACCTCTATCTCCTAGATACGGAATGTGCAGGGTTTCATTCAATAACATTCATGGAGCGGAACGCAATCTAGATTGTCCTATACAAAGATAAAACTGCACGCGAATAGCGTCTTTTTCTGATAAACTTCGGTCACTTTATTTAAAGATATACACCATATCCATTTCATTTTAATTCGATTCGATTCTTCGTAATCAAATAAATACACGAGGCAATCTTAGAATAAAGACAAACGATCCATCGATTAGGGGATACATTTTCCTTGTCGTACATTCTATCTAACTTTAGGCTTAACGCTTTTCCACATACAACACAATGCAGAAGACGGCGTTGAAAACATATTGGCAAAAACAAACAAGAAAAATCCCCGTAAATGAGAGTCCAATACTTTAGTAGAGTTCAAGACATTATGATAAAAGGAGAAATTGCTCAGGATGAGCAAGTTTTCCTTTTGTCGTAACTTTTCAAAAGTCGTCGGCTACACGGCCGTCAGAAAGTGTATGTATGTTGGAAAGGGTTAAAGAAACTCCTTTCAGTTTTCCCCTCACCAGCACTAAATAAGAATATGCCTGTGCATATAAAGAGTCATTCTCGGTACCCAGGCTTTTCATAAAAAGATATGATACCCTGGGCAAATTGGCTAGCGTAACTTCGTAAAGCATGCACCACGATTTCCTCCTTAACTACACTGTAATTTTCGTATTGCATGAGGTTTGTGTCATGCGGCCAATCAAGCGGCTGTGTCTTGATACCATCTACGACTAGATGGTGAACGGTACAAAGCAAGATAAGAGTGTGTGGATGCTCTTTCTGATCTTGATCCACACTGATCCCACAATTTCTTATGGTTGGTTTTCGCAGAGCTCCACTCTTTCTTTCTTGCTAACTATTGTCATTCTTTGATCGACCTTACTAGAACGAATAAAAAATTCTATCAGACGCTTGAAGTCGACACCATTACCATTTAAACAACATTTAAGAACACTGTTAACAATTGTCTCAACATTTTGAACGGTTAGTTGTTTATTACTTCCGAATTTGTGTTTGCTTTTCGTCTTTTCCTTAGCGCTCCATTGTAACTTGACATTGTTGTCTATAAATTTTTCTTTCAATTTCATTGATTCGTTTTCGTCTACCAGTGATATCAATGCACGTTCCAACGTACCTTGCTTCCTTGTCTCGTTCGCATTGTTTTTCTGCCACACGAATATTCCTTCCTTTTCTAAGAATTGAACATTCTGATTGATTTGCTCTGCCGTGACTTTTGTCAATTTAAATGTATCTACAAATGTTGCTATTCTTTGTACTCTGTCGTCTGTTGCTTGACTGCAACCTGCTGTTTCAGTAGATTGTTGATTCGTGTCCTTTTGCTGAACATCAGGACTCGTTTGGATTGCATCATAATCGAGAATGAAAAAATGTTTTAGCAGTAGAGACTCGGACACCTTTCTGAACCTTACCTTATTTTTCTCTCCGTGCATTGGTATGATTTGTAAGGAGTACATGAATTTGTTAAAAGTTTCACGCCCTAAAGAGGAGTCCGTATTTTGTATCAACTTCGGTGTGTATTGTTGATCTTGTAGCATAATTTGCTTCAGAACGCAGATGAAAAGAAAGTCGCCCTCCCCTTCAACATATAGCACTCGACGAGCGAAGAATATATTTGAAAACGACTGGTTTGTTATCATTCTCGATGTCCTGTTCTCTTTCTCTGGTAAGATACTTTCCCCATCCTTAACGCTAAATGTGACCCTGTCTTCATTTTGTTTGTCTCGGATCTTCCTGAAGAAGAAAATACGTGGGAGATTCCAGAAGCTGAGCATTGAGGGTGAGTGGCTGGTAACTATGACAACTTTCGACCGTAAGGTTTTCAAAATTAGATCTCTTAACCGCTCTATCATTTGTGGATGCATGCCTTTGCCAGCTTCTTCAATGCAGACTGTTGTGTATTGTTCTAGAGCCAATAAAATTGCGCAGTGTTTTGCTTCGAAGTAGCCATCTGGAACTTTAATCAGTTGGTGCATCTCGCTTGTTGCATTCTCCTGCACTTTGATCGTGTTATCGGCGTACGTGAACGTGAAACTATCGTTGTTTGTGATAGTCTTGAAGTACTGTCGCTCTCTCTCTCTATCTCCGTCACGAACTTCGTCTTTTCCTTCGCCAAAATACCAGGATAAAATCTCGGATCTTTCTGTAATCTCGTTTTCAATTCTAGCTCTTTTTGCTTGCCTTGAATCGATTCCAAATCCAGAACTTTTTGTCCACTGTCCAGTTGCAATAGCTCGGGTTGGATACACAATGAGTACAGTTGTATCGATATTGTTTATCAAATATTCTTCACATGCTGTAGATTCGCTGTAAGTTCCTTCTTCTTCTGCGTACTTGTCAACGTTTTCGCTAAGGTACTGCTGTATAAAGTTATGTAGTTCGTCTAGAGCAAATGATGTGTAGGGTTTCAGACCTAATTCTGGATCAACACTTATAATTTCTTCAAATCTTGCAATTGCGGATTCTCTAACGATTGCTTCTTTATTCACAGCCCAACCCCCTTGACTTTCTTTCACAAGATCGAGGAATAAACGCCCTCCCCTCGCCTCACTATGGATCGCGAAGACGAACTTCACAAAAATAAATTTATCCAGTTTATCTTGTTTTGGAATTCGGACAAGACCTGACTTAACATGTGTGCTGTCCGTCAATTCGAAATCACATATAACCGTGGAATATTTATTCGGTTGATGACATGATGACATGCCCATACTTTTTGAAGTACTCATGCATCGGCGTATGGCTTCAAACATACAACTTTTACCAGATTCATTTTGTCCAATGAAATAATAAGATCCTTCGTCGAAAGATAAATTCTGTTCATCCTGGAAGTGTACGAAGTTTTTCAATCGTATGTGCTTGAGCATGATTGTAATGTTAATGTTTTAAGCTATGTAGTATCCTTCAAAGTTAAATCATATATGCCCATTCATAATCGTATGATACGATAACACACAAGCCGTCCTAATTATTTCTTTTGTATGATTTGGCTACGTTAAATATTCAAATACACCTTTATTAAACACTTGTAAACATGCTGATTTAAAACTGTTAATGTCTTATAATTTAAACACTTTAATCCGCAAATGTGATAAAATATAAATCAGTTTGTAAATTAATGAATTATGACAAGACACAAATAAATCGATAAGGCTTTCCAATAATTGTAATAATTATCTGACGCTTTCCAATAATTGTAATACTTGGAGTTACACAATCAGCGGGGTCGTGACACAGAAATGTATACCATATATATGACATTTGCGAACAATGCTAAAGTCCGGCCTGGGTAAGATTGTATAATCTGATATTTCTTTCTTATTACCAAATAAAGTCCTTTGTTGTGGTACTAACAAAATCGTCCCGCCATGAAAATTCGTTTGCGTACCCACAGCATTGTTTTTGGAGATCAAATTAGGATTTAAGAACAAACTATAATATCCCCCTATCTAGATATATGTCAGTGTAACAGCGGATCGTACTGCGCATATACAACAGCGTCTCTGCTCACCATTCGTAAACAGATGTTGTGAGTTTAAACCCCAGAACGACCAACTTTTCTTTCTGATGTTTGACAAAACTCAGTTAGACATGCGTCACATATCTTTCAAAACCCCCAATAAATCAACCAGTCTTTGCTGATCATTGAAACGCCTACAACCATCAATAAATCAATAAAAACTATTTGAGAACGGGATTAAACCCCAATAAATCATCCAGTCTTTGCTGATCATTGAAAGAATAAATCAATAAAAACTCTTGAAAACGGAGTTAAACCCCAATAAATTAACCAGTATCTGCTGATAACTGAAAGACCGACATCCTTCAGTCTGATATTGATCTGTGTTTCTATCGGAATTCTGCCGGGTAGATTTTCTTGTGCGGTTGTTCATTATCATGTATTCACAAACATAGCAATCATATATTAAGCTAAATGGGTCATCCTATGTTTGCCTTTTGTTTTATCGCACAATGTTATCAAGATATATATATTTTTTCCTTGCCAATTACAACGTTCTAGTCCTTGAACTTATTGTAGCAATCGCCGTACATTCTGTATGACCTCTATATTGACATGATTCACCGTGCGTTTGTGGCGTGTACAGGATTTGGGTCTTATGTGTGGCTAGATTGATTGATTGTTTGTTGTTTTACGACGATATCAACAATTGTTCAGTTATACCACGGCGTTTCTTGGGTAAGATAACCAGTACTACTGGTACGCTTATCCTGACACCAGTCAGTCAGTCATAATGCTATTCACACAGCCCTAATGACCAAGGTGGGTAATCATTACTACCACTTTTAAAGTGTTTGGTATGACCTGCGCCGAGGATCGAACCCAAGACCTCCCGCACTGAGGTTGACGATATACAACTACACCAACTAGGCAGACGCTCTACCACTACACCACCTAGGCGGACGCTTAACCACTACACCACCTAGGCGGAAGCTCTACCACTACACCACCTAGGCGGACGCTCTACCACTATACCACCTAGGCGGATGCTCTGCCACTGCAACACCTAATCGGAAGCTCTACCACTACACCACCTAGGCAGACGCTCTACCACTACACCACCTAGGCGGACGCTTAACCACTTCACCACCTAGGCGGAAGCTCTACCACTAGACCACCTAGGCGGACGCTCTACCACTACACCACCTAGGCAGACGCTCTACCACTACACCACCTAGGCAGACGCTCTACCACTACACCACCTAGGCGGACGCTTAACCACTACACCACCTAGGCGGAAGCTCTACCACTACACCACCTAGGCGGACGCTCTACCACTATACCACCTAGGCGGATGCTCTGCCACTGCAACACCTAATCGGACGCTCTACCACCACACCACCTAGGCAGACGCTCTACCACTACACCACCTAGGCGGACGCTTAACTACTTCACCACCTAGGCGGACGCTCTACCACTATACCACCTAGGCGGACGCTCTACCACTACACCACCTAGGCGGACGCTCTACCACTTCACCACCTAGGCGGACGCTCTACCACTATACCACCTAGGCGGACGCTCTACCACTACACCACCTAGGCGGACGCTCTACCACTACACCACCTAGGCGGACGCTCTACCACTATACCACCTAGGCGGATGCTCTGCCACTGCAACACCTAATCGGACGCTCTACCACTACACCACCTAGGCAGACGCTCTACCACTACACCACCTAGGCGGACGCTTAACCACTTCACCACCTAGGCGGACGCTCTACCACTATACCACCTAGGCGGACACTCTACCACTACACCACCTAGGCGGACGCTCTACCACTACACCACCTAGGCGGACGCTCTACCACTATACCACCTAGGCGGACGCTCTACCACTACACCACCTAGGCGGACGCTCTACCACTTTACCACCTATGCGGACGCTCTACCACTATACCACCTAGGCGGATGCTCTGCCACTGCAACACCTAATCGGACGCTCTACCACTACACCACCTAGGCAGACGCTCTACCACTACACCACCTAGGCGGACGCTTAACCACTTCACCACCTAGGCGGACGCTCTACCACTATACCACCTAGGCGGACGCTCTACCACTACACCACCTAGGCGGACGCTCTACCACTACACCACCTAGGCGGACGCTCTACCACTATACCACCTAGGCGGACGCTCTACCACTACACCACCTAGGCGGACGCTCTACCACTATACCACCTAGGCGGACGCTCTACCACTACACCACCTAGGCGGACGCTCTACCACTAAACCACCTAGGCGGACGCTCTACCACTACACCACCTAGGCGGACGCTCTACCACTACACCACCTAGGCGGACGCTCTACCACTACACCACCTAGGCGGACGCTCTACCACTATACCACCTAGGCGGACGCTCTACCACTACACCACCTAGGCGGACGCTCTACCACTTTACCACCTATGCGGAAGCTCTACCACTACACCCCTAGGCGGACGCTCTACCACTACACAACCTAGGCGGACGCTCTACCACTACACCACCTAGGCGGACGCTCTACCACTACAACGCCTAGGCGGACGCTCTACCACTACAACGCCTAGGCGGACGCTCTACCACTACACCACCTAGGCGGCCGCTCTACCACTTCACCACCTATGCGGAAGCTCTACCACTTCACCCCTAGGCGGACGCTTTACCACTACAACGCCTAGGCGGACGCTCTACCACTACACCACCTAGGCGGACGCTCTACCACTTCTGCTTTCTGACGACACCGCATAACAGGTCGTCTCGAATTGACATTATACACTTAAAATATTAGTAATGAGCACGTGTTCGATGTTATTTTCAATAGGATTGCACGGTACAATATGGAACGCCGGCACTGTCTTTAGAAGTGATGAAACTCAATTATTATGTCTGTTTGTTATTACATTATGTACAATGATCTTTACATGTTGTGCAAACATATTTATATTATGTCAGTATATGATTATGTGTTGTGGTTGTGTACTTATATTCTGACAGTTTGTATTATATTATGTCGGTACATCTTTACATTAAGTAGATACATCTTTATATTATGTCGGTACATCTTTACATTATGTAGATACATCTTTATATTATGTAGATACATCTTTATATTATGTAGATACATCTTTATATCATGTGCTTGCTTTATTATATTATGTCCATACTTTATTATATTATGTGGATACATCTTTACATTATGTAGATACATCTTTATATTATGTGGATACATCTTTATATTATGTAAATACATCTTTATATTTTGTAGATACATCTTTATATTATGTAGATACATCTTTACATTATGAAGATACATCTTTATATTATGTAGATACATCTTTGTATTATGTAGATACATCTTTATATTATGTAGATATATCTTTATATCATGTGCTTGCTTTATTATATTATGTCCATACGTTATTATATTATGTCCATACTTTATTATATTATGTGCACACAATATTATATCATGTCCATACTTTTTTGTATTATTTACATCTTGTGCTTGTTATGTTACATCATGAGCTATGCCCGGGATTATTTTGCAAAGGAGATTTTCTTCAACACGCACCGGTAAAATGCAAGCGTCTTTATGAAAATGATTTCAAAGTGTAAATTTACGGCAGGAAGTGGACACAGGCTTATCTAATTGTTTCTAGCCGGCTTATCGAATTGTATCTAGCCTCAACGTTACGGGTCACATTACCGTCACATTCCGTACATTCGCGCTTTAATTTCCGGTGTCAAGGCGGAATATCACCCTGCTTAAACTATCCACAACATATAACAAAGTTTGCACATCATATAAAGTTACCACAGATAGCACAAGATGTAATAACGTTAAGACGTAATATAAGAAAAACAACTAACTAAACAATATAATATTGCATGGACATTATCTAATACTTTGTTAATCATGGGCAAATATAAAATGGGATATGTTTGTCGTTTACCTTCCGTCCGTCCGTCCGTCCGTCCGTCCGTCCGTCCGTTCGTATGCCGTCCGGTGCCATATTTAAAGCATTTGTGGATGGATTTGATTAAAACTGTATTGAAATGTTAACCTACATATTGAAATGCTAGACGGTAAGTGCAACAAAGATTGATTTGAAACACAAAGAGTTATGTCCCCTAAGACTTAGATTGTGTATGTACTGGACATTATTTAAATTACTAGTTATCTACCTTAAATAAGCTGTGTTCGTCTCAAATTTCTTATGGAATATCTTTATGAATATGTATCTTCATCAAATCTAGGTCAATCTATAAACGCGATTACATGTATGTGTAGTCAAAAACTATATCACAAGGTCAAGTTTTAAAAGCCTCTGAACACTTCAGAGGTTCAATGTATGTTCAAATATTCATTGAAATTCATAATAACATTAATTTCCATCAAATTCAGTTCTTGTTCAAAGATTTGTCATGTTGGATCGAAAAATAAGTCGCACATAGTCCTCAAGTACCAAATCTTATGTATTATTAAGTCAAACAAATAAATAAGTTTCGAATTTATATGAAAGAAACCCTACACCATATTTATTTTGGTATTTTCATTCATAGATAACATTCGTAAACAGTTTACCCATAACCTATGAATCAACATCACCTGCACGCTTTCATTGTTCGGTGTGGAAGCAGAATATTATCCCGCTCAAAGTATACACTGCATAACAAAACTGCACAAAATTAAATTAAGTTACCATAACATGACAAAGTTTGCACTAGATACAATAACGTCACGACAGGCTAAAATAAAAGTAATCAACTACACAATATAATTAGGTATGGACATTATATAATAATTTGTGCACACACTATCCTAAAGTATGCACATAATGTAATAACGTAAGAACATAATGTAATAAAGTATAGACATAATGTAATAAAGTAAACACAGCACACAATAAAGTATCTACATAATATAAAGATGTACTTACATAATATAAAGATGTATCTACATAATGTAATGATGTACCTACATAATATAAAGATGTATCTAGATAATGTAAATATGTATCTACATAATTTAAATATGTATCTACATAATATAAAGATGTATCTACATAATATAAAGATGTATTTACATAATATAAAGATGTATCCACATACTATAAAGATGTATCTACATAATATAAAGATGTATCTACATAATATAAAGATGTATTTACATAATATAAAGATGTATCCACATACTATAAAGATGTATCTACATAATGTAAAGATGTATCCACATAATATAATAAAGTATGGACATAATATAATAAAGCAAGCACATGATATAAAGATGTATCTACATAATATAAGGATGTATCTACATAATATAAAGATGTATCTACATAATATAAAGATGTATCTACATAATGTAAAGATGTACCGACATAATATAAAGGTGTATCTACATAATGTAAAGATGTACCGACATAATATAATACAAACTGTCAGAATATAAGTACAAAACCACAACACATAACCATATACTGACATAATATAAATATGTTTGCACAACATGTAAAGATCGTTGTACATAATGTAATAACAAACAGACATAATAATGGAGTTTCATCACGTCTAAAGACAGTGCCGGCGTTCCATAGTACAACAAACGCCAGTGCTATGTTATACAATCGGAGCACTTGCCAATCACCTCTTCACTATATCGTTTATGTATAATGGTTGTCTTACCTGTTTTATACCAAAGGACTTCGTAAGCGACAATTTGATCATCAGATCAATATACGAGCGAGCGAGCGAGCGAAGATTACGGTCTGCTTTTAATGAGATTAACAGTTACACGTTTTCCTGTCTCTCCTGTAATCTGCATTGTTTGACACGTAGACATAACAGTTTACCAAATTTCGTGTTCGACGAAAAAAATGGAGTGGTTAAATGTTCAACATGGAAGAGTAGGCTTAGTGAAATTCGGCAACGATTTACCCAAACTGTTATATTGAAAGGTTGCTTTGTTTTCGTAAAATTCATTAAAAAGTATGTGTTTTGCTGGTTCTAGAGAAGGACCCTTTCTAAACTGTACAAACCTCGCAGTAATACAGGCTTTACACGAGTAGCACGATAAATCCCATGCGCTAAGAGTGATAATTACGCACGTGATAATTACGTGGTGAATGTTTTTTTTTTTTAGGTTTGAGAGATCTGTCAACTCATGGTATCAACATATTGGAATATGCGTCTAGAGCATAACTCATTGTATTTAGCGTCAACAAGACATTCATCTGCGAAATTAAAAATATATGAGCCGTTCCACGATAAAACCAACATCATAGACTCTGCGTAATGTATCGACCCAGATAAGCCTGCGCAGTCCGCGAAGGCTAATTCGGGCCGACACATTCCGTCTCAGGGGGATGGAGGTATATAGTAATAATTCCTGAAACAGAAAATCCACATGAGGCGAAAAGTATCTCTCCGGACTAGCCTGCGCGGCATGCTTAGGCTAATCTGATTCGATACTTAAAGGGACTGAACACCATAATGGTCCAAAATCGTTATATTTTATACTTATTCTAATTAATCCAAAATACGTCGATATATATGTAACGGAATGTTGTAGAAGGTTGTACAAGTCTTGTTTTTCATTATTTCATAGGAAATAAGCAGTTAAAAAAAAGTCCGCTCCGTGTTTTCCCGTTTAAAAATACCGTGGAATTTCCTCTTGCTCATTTGAATTTGTAGATTCAATTCGGCATTTTCTAACACTATCGACTCATTACATTCATGTATGCGTGAGTGTAAGGAACAACAACTCTGGGAAGGAGATTGTCAATTCGGTTGTAGTGATCATGTGATAAATATACAGCGATATTTTTAGATTTACTGGGTTACTAACCCAGTAGATTTTGCAATGCAAAATAACGAAAAATCTCCGTAATATTAATAGTGTGCATATATTGTAGTACATCAGTCAGCAAATCTCAATGCCTTACATGCAAACACATCAAGGTAATAGCAATTTTTAACAATTTTCTTTTTTTTTTTCGCTTTTTTCTCATATGGGATTCAGTCCCTTTAACGCAGAGTCCACAATGTTAGTTTTCGCGTGGCACGGCTCACATCCTTTGCACCAATCAATCAATCAATCAATCAATCAATCAAGCAGCGACCGGTAATAGGCTCGTAGAGAAAGTTTTACTATAGTGAAGAACATTATTTACAATCAATGCTTACATTAAACAATCTAAAACGAGGAGGTACTGTCGCTTCCGGCCCTGGCAGGATATCCTTGTCAATGAAGAATTAATTCTTCTCACTTCAATGAACTATTTTCCACATACAACAAATCTGCAGCGGACGACATCTATGTAAAATCACAAAAAAAACCTCTTTAAATTGAAGTGTTATTCCTGTAAAAAGTTCAAAACGAGAAATTGCTTCTTTTGAGCACTTTCTCCTTTGCTCACACTGTTTTCAAAAGACGTCTGCACCCGATGTGTCAGAAAGTGTAGTTTTTCGGAAAGGTGTTACTATTTTTTATAATACATAATGCGACAATTCTGCAGAGGGAGAAAACTGTGAAATCAGCTAAGCCTATATAAAAATAAAATATCTTATCAACACACGCTCAATAAGTGAATAACGTTGAAACGATTATGACAAAAGGAGAAAGGAGATCATTACGAGCAAGTTCGCCTTTTCCAATGACATTTTCAAAAATCGTCTGCTCCAGATGCGCCACAATGCATTACTTTCATGCCGGAAATGTAGAAATCATGTCAAATTGTTTCGACTTTGATTGCATTTTTCTGCGATGTTTCCCACTTTTTCCCTGCATCATTATGTCAGAGGTCTTTAACATCTACTGAACAGTTTTGTCTCACTCTTATCATTAGAGCAAAAAAAATAATAATATTTAAACACAAAATGTGGTTAAACGCCATTTTTTACATTCATACAGTTTACGGCGGCCAGTTCACCTACCAACGTGTTTTCCCCGACTTTCTCATACCAGTACTCCCACACAATAGACTTTCGAAGCAACTGGCTGTTTTTTCCACACAGACTGTTAACCCATTGGTGGAAGACGGATGCCGATTGTCACAGTGGCTTTTGTTAAACGTCGGTAAGAATGTCGGCCCAGCTTGGGTTTGAACTCACAACACCTGGATAAAAAAAAAAGTTTATTGCTCTTTTATTAAATGAATCCATCCAACTTTATTATTTTTGTTATAGATAAGACTCAATGCAGATGAGCAGCGTATGAATTAAACTTTGCATCAGGCGAAAAAAAAAAGGAAACCTTTTATCTATTAATTTTCATAATACCAGTTGATCTATTTCTTTGAATGAATGAGAAAAGACAATCTTAACCCTTTCCCACATACAGGCGATTTTGAAAACATTGTGGCAAAAGGAGAAATTGCTCATGATGAGCAATTTCTCCTTTTACCACAATGTTTTCAACTTTAGTCATTGATTACAGTTTCATTTATTGAGAGATTAACCATATACTTTACCAGGTGTTTTTTAAGTCGTCTGCTGCAGATCTATTTGTATGTGGGAAAGGGTAACACATTTGGGAAACGATCTGCCCGCCTATCTATGCTAAGGATCAAAGGAATACTACATTAAAAAATGAGCCGTCTCGCGAGAAAGTCAACACTGTGGACATTGCGTAAAGTATCGACACGGATCAGCCTAACCATGCCGCGCAGGCGTACCCGGATAGACACTTTTCGCCTCCTGTGGATTTTCTGTTTCAGGAAACATTACTCTATACCTTAATCCCCCTGAGACGGAATGTGTCGGCCCGGATCAGTCTTCGCGCATTGTGCAGGCTGATCTTGGTCGTTACATTACGCAGAGGCCATAATGTTGGTTTCCATAATTATGATAACGTCTTAGCGAACAGTGCAGCGCCAGATCAGATCCTTACGATTGGCGTTTGTGTTTGTGCAGCTTGATCATGCTCTATACTGTGCGCCAATTAGAACTTATTTTAAGAAACCTTCTGATAAACCGTCTCAATTTGGATCCTTAAGCATGAATGAGCAGAAAGATTTTTTTTTATCAGCACCTGTAATGAATTAGCTAAGGTCTGTTATTCAGGAGCACCGATCATATTGTCATCCATGTAGATTAATTATATTTGCTAAATGGCGCAAACGTACTTACATATTCGATATAACATACGGTGATATAAATATTACATAAAAGATAAACAGTGCATTCATTATCTTGCTATGCAAACACAGAATGATTGGATGAACAGTAAGTGTATAAATCATCAAATGAGTCTTGGTTATAACCATGCACCAACTTTGGATTAATACATCAATAGAAAATGAAACAATCAAAGGTATATTGTTTTTTCTAGGAAAAACACGTCAAGTTCATTGCAATAGAACACCTCTACATCTGTAAAGATGCATCACACAAAAAACTGATTGTTTGTAAAGAATGCACGCTGCACAGTTATCAGATGTCAGGAAATTGAGGGATCCGTGAATCTTTCCTGTCAAAGCTAATTACATATCGTTAATCAGTGCCTGTTGAAAGATATATGGGCTGGCCCATTTAAAAAAGGTACAAGTTAGCTTTTGGTAAGTGTGTAGATCCAGATCAGCATTGGCATCCGCACAGTCTGATCAAGCTATATTATAAAATATTTAGATAACATTATCTTGGTATAAGCTTTTGTCATCACGTGTAGGGTCTGATAAGACGGAGCAGATGTACATGCTTATCTGAACCTATACAATACAGGGATGACAACTTGTACCTTTTACCCATGGGCGGGGCTCATCTCCTCCCCTCATCATATCTGTCCTTGAGGATGTTTATGTAAGTACCACTGTGTAGGTCTGACATACCGTGAACCTTTTCCCACGTGCAGACTCATTCTGATGCCTCTGCAGCAGACAACTTTTGAAAATATTGTGACAAAGGGATGAATTGGTTCATAACGAACAATTTCCCCTTTCATGACGGTGTTTTTCTATTCAATTCTTTATTTATAGAGATTTTCCATATTTTTCCATATGTGTTGTATGTATGTATTTAAAGTTTGCAGCAAGTAACTGTAAGGATACCAATCCAACAGCTTACAGTCTTCTAGGAAAGCCTGAATACAGGATCGATTAATTAATTGATTGATTGATTGATTGAATAATTAGTATGTCAGTGGGTTGGTCGGTACGTTACTCTACGTAATACTAATCGTAGGTAACTGGCTACATGTTTATATTAGCCATTTGACGCTAGTCACAATAACATTTGTTGGAATTTGTGAATGATGATGATCCAGATCAGATTGTACATCCGCTCAGCCTGATCAAGATACATCATGTACACATATAACGTAGATAGGTATATCCTTAGCTATTATTTACTTCGGTAGATTCAGATAAGACTTTGTAGATGTACTTGCTGATCTGAACCAAAACTGTTCAGAAATACAAACATGTGCCCTTTCCAAAGGACGGGCCGAGCCCCGGTAGCTCAGTCTGTAGCGACGCGGGCTGTCAATCCAGGGGTTGTGAGTTCGAATCACGGCTCGGCCAACTTTCTTTCCGACGATGCGACATGCGTCATTCGTCTTTCACCACTGGGCTAAGTCTATGCGGAAAAGCAGCCAGTTGCTTTGGAAGATTGTTGTGTTGAGTACTGGTGTGAGAAAATGAGAAAACCAGGAAATGCATGAGTAGGTGAACTGGCCGCCGTGATATAACTGAGAAATATTTTAAAACGGCGTTAAACCCCAATCAATCAATCCAAAGGACGGGCTCAAATATCGATTTGTGTATGACGTGGCACAAAACTGATTTCGAATTGTTTAACTTTTCTGCAAGGAAGAATGCAGAAAATGTCTAGCGAGAAGTTATTAGTACGCTTTTGTGTAAAAGACATTGGTTTCTGAAAGGAGAGCATATCGAGGGCTTGGCGTGAAACGGTTGTAACTAAAATTGATATTTTTTTACCAAGGTTAATCACCTCGCCATAAAGTCTTTATAAGCGTTAAATCATTTTTTTTCGTTAACAATGGACATTTAGGTGCCATTGCTCGTTCTGAGCAATGGCACCTAAATTTGCATTGTTTACAAAAGGAGTCAAAATTGCCCCTAAAACAAAGGTTTTCAAAATAAATTGTTAGTTACAATCGTTTCACTCCAAGCCCTCGATATCGTATGTTGGCAATATGCTAGAAGGCAGCGGCTAATTTATTTTACAGTGTTACTGGTATACAAAGTCAGTGTTTACCTGTTTTTTTTAAATAGAAAAGTATCTAAAGACATAAATTGATACCGCATTAACAATAATGCGCAAAACATATGTGTTATATTACATTATATAAGCTTCAAACAACGTAATGCAATTTAAATCAAGGAAAATGTGTCCACTTATATTTTGTTTGTACGTTATTTACACCACTTTCAAACAAATTTCAGTTATATCACGGCGTTTCCTGGGTAAGTTACAAGTACTCCTGGTCAATCAATCCTGATACCAATGAATCTGTCGTAATGCTGACCCGACTATCCTGAGCGACACGGAGGGAAACCATTTTTTTTTACTACACTTTTAAATTCTTTGTAGCAACCCGGTTCCACTTAGATCGTTAACAATTGGCTACATTATACTTGTTGTACGCTGTATAATCCATGGTACACACATATCATAAATGAACGGCATTTACAAAAGAAAAGGAAAGGAAAAAAATTGGCTACATTATACTTGTTGTACACTGTATAATCCATGGTACACACATATCATAAATGAGAGGCATTTACACAAAAAAAAGGGAAAAGGAAAAAAAGAAAAGGAATCAGCCGTGGCTGAGTTGTTAACGTCGGGGATTTGGAACCGGGAGTTCTGGGTTCGATCCCAAGTCGCAGCGGTTATGATGGAGTGCCCTTGGGAAAGGCAATTTTTCTAGCCTAGTGCAGAACCCAGGAATCATAAATAAGTCAACTGTCGCAGTGATATGCCCCCTTTTTTGTTAAATGCCGATATATTATCCTACACACAGCTCATTTTCAGCGGACGACTTTGAAAACATATATTTGTTTACCCAGGAATCATGAATAAGTGAACTGTCGCCGTGATATAACTGAAATAATGTTGAAAGCGGCGTAAAACCCCAATAAATAAATAAATGAATTGAAAACATATAGGCAAAACTGTAGACAAATTATTTAACCCTTTCCCACCTGCAAAGACGCATTTTGACGCATTAGCAGCAGACGATTTTTTAAAAACATTGTGGCCAAAGGTGAAATTGCTCATGATGAGTAATTTCTCCTTTGGCCAAAATGTTTTCATCTTTATTTAACAATTACGTTATCTTTTATTGAGATTTTTTCAGGTTTTTGCTATGTTTTCAAAGTCGTCTGATGCAGATCTGTTGTGTTTGGGAAAGGGTTAATTGAAGATTTATCCAAAGAATAAGGCTGAAAACAGTCAGGCAAAATGAGCAATTTCTCTTTTTGTCATATTGTTTTCACTAGCCGTCCGCTGCAGAAGGCGTTAGGATGCGTCACTATGAGGGAATGGGTTATCTGGGACGCTTGGTGTAAATTGGCATCCCTCATCAGCTTAGAATACGCCTGATATATATAGCATATCGCGGGCTTGGTGTGAAACAGTTGTAACTAAAATCGGTATTTTTTTTACCATGTTTAATCATCCCGCCATAAAGTCTTTATAAGCGTTAAATCATTTTTCTTGGTAAACAATGGAAATTTAGGTGCCATTGCTCATTCTGAGCAATGACACCTAAATTTCCATTGTTTACAAAGGGGTCAAAATTGCCCCTAAACCAGGGTTTTCAAAATAGGTTTTTAGTTACAACCGTTTCACGCCAAGCCCTCGATATTTGAAAACAATTGCGGTGTTTTTAAAAGTCGACTGCGTACAGAAAAAGTGTTGTCCGTTCGACATGTGAAGACATTGAGGTAACACGTAACACTAGCTTTCGGGATATTCGGATTTTGACCAGGGTCAAATATAGAAATAATGACAAATAGTAAGTTTTGGGTACATTTTTGGGTAAATGGTTGATTTTGATGTTTATAAATGTGAAAAGTAAGCTCGAAGCATGGGATTGAATTTTTCAGTTGAACCAACTTCTCCTTCCTTCCGGTTTGACAACACTGGTTGAAGAGCTAGGCGTGAATTTAGAGGTACATTTGAATACCAGCTTTCGCGTCCAAAATTGCTTGAAAAGGAGCTGGAAGCGTGGTATTTCTGACTGCATCCACAGATTGCCTATTGTTTTGAGAGAATTAGCAGCTCTTCAATTGTGCACTAACCCCCTGCGTTTTTGTTGGGTGATTTTTGGAATAAAGGGTCAAATTGATCTTTCTGTCCTACTTGTTTCACCCTGAGGAATCCGCTGTGGTCGAGTGGTTAGCGTTGGGGATTTCGAAACCGGGTGTCCCGGGTTCGATCCCCAGTCGCAGCTATTCGGTCATGGTGGAGTGCCCTTGGGCAAGGCACATTTTCTAGCCTAGTACTGGTTTGTTCACCCAGGGAACATGAATAATAAAATTTAAATGCGCGCTAAATGACCTTAGCTGTCGATGCGCCATAAAACAATATACATTCATTCATTGTTTCACCCTGTTTCAGACCACTTTTGTGGCCAATTCCTGCCATATTATGGACTGAGAGTGTGACTTCCAATCATTTTCCTACAATTCTTGCACTCGTTGATACAGGAATAGCCTTTTTATCAAACCAGTATGGATATTATGAGAAATAATGAGAGAATAAATGTTGGGGGATCCCAGGAAACAGAAAATCAGCTTTCAACTGTGTTATGCCACCTTGATGTAAGTGTATCCTTGGCACAGTCCAATTTGAACCATCTCTGTTCGCGGATGAAATAGAATGAAGTTCGCCGATGAAGTAGAATGAAGTTCGCCGATGAAATAGAACGAATTTAAGCGTAGCGTGGCTCTCACATCGTTAGCTATAAATCAATGACTGATGAAAGAGTTTTGTCATAATTACTTGTCATTCGATGTTTTTTTTCTGACATTTACGCCCTGCAATATGA
>JASEVX010000004.1:15835692-15850692 GCA_031761405.1 Serripes groenlandicus
GTATAAGTATCTTATCTACCAGTCCGTTAACATTACAAACACCACCAAACATTGTGCACCATTACGCAGAAAAGTTTAAATTCTATATTAATATTGATTTATCATGTACGTTTGAAATTCCAATCGTAGGATACTGCTACCATATGATCCTGTCCATGGGAAAGAGCAACACGTTTGGGGGTGGGGGTGGGGGGAGGGGGGGGGGGGGTATTTGTGTGTTTATTTTACCAGTGCAGATCCAGATTTTCTCTAGCCACTCATCATTTGCACATTCTCATTAAACGGAACAGATGTACAGGCCGCTCCGAACCTACATAGTTCAGAAATGCCAACTTGTAGTGTTTCCCATGCAGTAACTCGTATACAGTTATACATAAGGACGAGCAGAGTCGTCTTCCCATTGGACACTAGACTTTGTATAAACTGTACCTCTAAACTACTAGTTCCGTCAGTGGAAAAGGGGTAAAACTCTGCATAATGCTAAGCTTGGGGGACAAACTCATTGGAATTAGACCAAAATACTTATCTGTGGATATATTGGATCTGACGGCAGCACATAAAAGGTCGTCTTTAATTGACCCATTACATTTAAATATGCATGAACATGTGCACGTTTTTTTCTGTTAAATGATATGTCACGATGCAAAAACGCCCGGTTATGTTACCAAACTGGTTACTATATAAGCGGCCTAGTATCCCGTTTATTTATATGGCTTAACTCCCCTGGTGATACCTGACTATTTAAGAAGCGACACTTTGAGACGATCTGATATAGGCAGTCATCAGATCTATTCCAGCGCTTACCACTGCAGCAAAAGATAGGTCTGGTTTTATTTCATAAGAGTTGCTTGAGAATGGCATACATCCTTTAAACCTTAACCCGTTAACCATAGTATATACGGCAGCGAGTTATGGATCAATCAGAAATTTACTGACGTAGATCGGTTGACCCTTTCCCTCATATAGACGTTTTCTGACGCCTCTGCAGCAGACGGCTTTTTGAAAACATGGTGACAAAAGAAGTAATTGCTCATCATGAGCAATTTCTTCTTTTGCCACCATGTTTTCCACTTTTAGTCATAGGTTATCCATTCAATTATAGAGATTTTCCATTCTTTGACAAAACATGTTCAAAATCGTCTGCTGCAGAATTGTCGTATGATGGAAAGGGTTAATAGGACACAGCATTGTATAGTTCATTCAATACAACAACATAACCCGTTTCGAAATGAGTAAAGTCAGTGCTAGGCTTAAATCCTTTTTCATGTCATGTAAAGGATAGGACACTTCGAAAACACTGGACAATTGCATGGAAACGAGGCGTTCGTAACGCAATGACGGAACATAAACCGGATTAAACAGATTACGACTTTACGTTATTAAGACGAAAACATACTTCTATAAGACTGCAGTTTTTCGGTCATTTTCAAATAGAAAGAAAACGATAAAAGCTTTGCAAAGTGTTCATCTTCATACAATGTTTCCTCATTTCATTCCGAACATATATTGTCTTTTGCCCATATTTTCAATTTAGTTTTCATCAGATGTTGGGAAAAATACTATAATGTTCTATAGAAATATTTCCTCTACAGAGTGATTACACTGCATAATAAATAATGAAAAACAACAAAAACACACAGTACCATGTCAACTAGATACTTCTTCAGAACCATACAACACTCAGTCGGTCTCGTTGCAGGCAATTTGTCAGGCGTGTTAATTCAGACACCTGTTCACGAAGTTAACGTGTTATGACTATTATGTGCAGATTTTTTTGCACACCCAGTATCTGCGAAGATAATCAAATAGATATTTAAGTATAGGTAACTAATGAGTATTTCAATGTCATACATTATCTCTGTTTGTTATTTGTAGACCTGGCGCGTTTTGCTTGTTGTTCTTTATTCTGCAAGATAATTATGATAGAGTCTTGGGTGTTTTTATTCGTTCTTTGTTCGTTCAATATCAAATTGGTTGGATACTGGTGCTCTTCCCCTTGAAATATGCTTCTATCTGCTATTAGGACACACTGTATCAGTAAGAAAAGGGCATGTGTTCGGTCAGATAGAACCTATTAGGACAAACTGTATCTGTAAGAAAAGGGCATGTTTTTCCCAGATAGAACTTATTAGGACACACTGTATCAGTAAGAAAAGGGCATGTGTTTCCCCAGATAGAACTTATTAGGACACACTGTATCGGTAAGAAAAGGGCATGTGTTCCCTCAAATATAACATATTAGGACACACTGTATCAGTAAGAAAGGGGCATGTGTTCCCCAAGATAGAACTTATTAAGACACACTGTGTCTGTAAGAAAAGGGCATGTGTTCCCTCAGATAGAACTTATTAGGACACACTGTATCAGTAAGAAAAGGGCATGTGTTCCCTCATATAGAACATATTAGGACACACTGTAGCAGTAAGAAAGGGGTATGTGTTCCCTCAAATAGAACCTATAAGGATACACTGTATCAGTAAGAAAAGGGCATGTGTTCTCTCAAATAGAACCTATTAGGATACACTGTATCTGTAAGAAAAGGAAATGTGTTCCCTCATATATAACATATTAGGACACACTGTATCAGTAAGAAAGGGGCATGTGTTCCCCCAGATAGAACTTATTAGGACACACTGTATCAGTAAGAAAAGGGCATGTGTTCCTCCAGATAGAACTTATTAAGACACACTGTATCGGTAAGAAAAGGGCATGTGTTCCCTCAAATAGAACATATTAGGACACACTGTATCAGTAAGATAGGGCATGTGTTCCCCCAGATAGAACTTATTAAGACACACTGTGTCTGTAAGAAAAGGGCATGTGTTCCCTCAGATAGAACTTATTAGGACACACTGTATCAGTAAGAAAAGGGCATGTGTTCCCTCATATAGAACATATTAGGACACACTGTAGCAGTAAGAAAGGGGTATGTGTTCCCTCAAATAGAACCTATTAGGATACACTGTATCAGTAAGAAAAGGGCATGTGTTCTCTCAAATAGAACCTATTAGGATACACTGTATCTGTAAGAAAAGGAAATGTGTTCCCTCATATATAACATATTAGGACACACTGTATCAGTAAGAAAGGGGCATGTGTTCCCCCAGATAGAACTTATTAGGACACACTGTATCAGTAAGAAAAGGGCATGTGTTCCTCCAGATAGAACTTATTAAGACACACTGTGTCTGTAAGAAAAGGGCATGTGTTCCCTCAGATAGAACTTATTAGGACACACTGTATCAGTAAGAAAAGGGCATGAGTTCCCTCATATAGAACATATTAGGACACACTGTAGCAGTAAGAAAGGGGTATGTGTTCCCTCAAATAGAACCTATTAGGATACACTGTATCAGTAAGAAAGGGGCACGTGTTCTCTCAAATAGAACCTATTAGGATACACTGTATCAGTAAGAAAAGGAAATGTGTTCCCTCATATATAACATATTAGTACACACTGTATCAGTAAGAAAAGGGCATGTGTTCCCTGAAATAGAACCTATTAGGATATACTGTAACAGTAAGAAAAGGGCATGTGTTTCCCCAGATAGAACTTATTAGGACACACTGTATCAGTAAGAAAAGGGCATGTGTTTCCCCAGATAGAACTTATTAGGACACACTGTATCGGTAAGAAAAGGGCATGTGTTCCCTCAAATAGAACATATTAGGACACACTGTATCAGTAAGAAAGGGGCATGTGTTCCCCCAGATAGAACTTATTAGGACACACTGTATCAGTAAGAAAAGGGGATGTGTTCTCCCAGATAGAACTTATTAAGACACACTGTATCTGTAAGAAAAGGGCATGTGTTCCCTCAGATAGAACTTATTAGGACACACTGTATCAGTAAGAAAGGGGCATGTGTTCCCCCAGATAGAACTTATTAAGACACACTGTGTCTGTAAGAAAAGGGCATGTGTTCCCTCAGATATAACTTATTAGGACACACTGTATCAGTAAGAAAAGGGCATGTGTTCCCTCATATATAACATATTAGGACACACTGTAGCAGTAAGAAAGGGGTATGTGTTCCCTCAAATAGAACCTATTAGGATACACTGTATCAGTAAGAAAAGGGCATGTGTTCTCTCAAATAGAACCTATTAGGATACACTGTATCTGTAAGAAAAGGAAATGTGTTCCCTCATATATATAACATATTAGGACACACTGTATCAGTAAGAAAGGGGCATGTGTTCCCCCAGATAGAACTTATTAGGACACACTGTATCAGTAAGAAAAGGGCATGTGTTCCTCCAGATAGAACTTATTAAGACACACTGTATCAGTAAGAAAAGGGCATGTGTTCCCTCATATAGAACATATTAGGACACACTGTAGCAGTAAGAAAGGGGTATGTTTTCCCTCAAATAGAACCTATTAGAATACACTGTATCAGTAAGAAAAGGGCATGTGTTCTCTCAAATATAACCTATTAGGATACACTGTATCAGTAAGAAAAGGAAATGTGTTCCCTCATATATAACATATTAGTACACACTGTATCAGTAAGAAAAGGGCATGTGTTCCCTGAAATAGAACTTATTAGGATATACTGTAACAGTAAGAAAAGGGCATGTGTTTCCCCAGATAGAACTTATTAGGACACACTGTATCGGTAAGAAAAGGGCATGTGTTCCCTCAAATAGAACATATTAGGACACACTGTATCAGTAAGAAAGGGGCATGTGTTCCCCCAGATAGAACTTATTAGGACACACTGTATCAGTAAGAAAAGGGCATGTGTTCCTCCAGATAGAACTTATTAAGACACACTGTATCAGTAAGAAAAGGGCATGTGTTCCCTCATATAGAACATATTAGGACACACTGTAGCAGTAAGAAAGGGGTATGTTTTCCCTCAAATAGAACCTATTAGAATACACTGTATCAGTAAGAAAAGGGCATGTGTTCTCTCAAATATAACCTATTAGGATACACTGTATCAGTAAGAAAAGGAAATGTGTTCCCTCATATATAACATATTAGTACACACTGTATCAGTAAGAAAAGGGCATGTGTTCCCTGAAATAGAACTTATTAGGATATACTGTAACAGTAAGAAAAGGGCATGTGTTTCCCCAGATAGAACTTATTAGGACACACTGTATCAGTAAGAAAAGGGCATGTGTTTCCCCAGATAGAACTTATTAGGACAAACTGTATCGGTAAGAAAAGGGCATATGTTCCCTCAAACAGAACATATTAGGACACACTGTATCAGTAAGAAAGGGGCATGTGTTCCCCCAGATAGAAATTATTAGGACACACTGTATCAGTAAGAAATGGGCATGTGTTCCCCCAGATAGAACTTATTAGGACACACTGTATCAGTAAGAAAGGGGCATGTGTTCTCCCAGATAGAACTTATTAAGACACACTGTATCTGTAAGAAAAGGGCATGTGTTCCCTCAGATAGAACTTATTAGGACACACTGTATCAGTAAGAAAATAGCATGTGTTCCCTCATATAGAACTTATTAGGATACACTGTATCAGTAAGAAAAGGGCATGTGTTCCCTCAAATAGAACCTATTAGGACATACTGTATCAGTAAGAAAAGGGCATGTGTTCCCTCAAATAGAACCTATTAGGATACACTGTATCAGTAAGAAAAAGGCATGTGTTCCCTCAATTAGAACCTATTAGGATACACTGTATCTGTAAGAAAAGGGTTAGATCTGTCCAACATGATCGCGTATAATTATTTTGATCTGTCCAACATGATCGTTACACATTGTTGGGATATATCATACATGATCGATTCAAGTTGGAGTTGTCCAACATGATCGGTTCACATTGTTTGGATCTATCCAACAAGAGCGCTTCGCATTGTTTGGATCTATCCAACATGATCGCTTCGCATTGTTTGGATCTATCTAGCAAGAGCGCTTCGCATTGTTTGGATCTGTCCAACATGATCTTTTCACATTTTTTTGGATATATCATACATGATCGTTTCACATTTGTTTGAGTTGTCCAACATGATCGTTTCAAATTGTTTGGATATATGATACATGATCGTTTCACATTGTTAGGATATATCATACATGATCGCTTCGCATTGTTTGGATCTATCCAACAAGAGAACTTCGCATTGTTTGGATCTGTCCAACATGATCGTTTCACATTGTTTGGATATGTCCAACATGATCGTTTCACATTGTTTGGATTTGTCCAACATGATCGTTTCACATTGTTTGGATATGTCCAACATGATCGTTTCACATTGTCTGGATTTGTCCAACATGATCGTTTCACATTGTTTGGATCTATCCAACATGATCGCTTCACATTGTTTGGATGTGTCCAACATGATTGTTTCGCATTGTTTTGAACTGTACAACATGATCGCTTCACGTTGTTTGAACCTATCAAACATGATCGCTTCATATTGTTTGGATATCTCCGACATGATCGCTTCATATTGTTTCGGATCTATCCAACATGATCGCTTCCGATTATTCGGATTTATTAAACGTGATCGTTTCACATTGTTTGGATATGTCCAACATGATCGCTTTACATTGTTTCTATTCGTTCAACATGATCGCTTCCAATTATTCGGATTTATCAAACATGATCGCTCTACATTGTCTGGATATGTCCGACATGATCGCTTCACGTTGTTTGGATCTGTCCAACATGAAAGTTTCACATTGTTGCGATTCGTCCAACATGATCGCTTCACATTGTTTTAATTCGTCCAACATGATCGCTTCCGATTATTCGGATTTATCAAACATGATCGCTTCACATTGTTTGGATTTGTCCGACAAGATCGCTTCTCGTTGTTTGGTTTTGTCCAACATGATCGCTTCACATTGTTTTAATTCGTCCAACATGATCGCTTCCGATTATTCGGATTTATCAAACATGATTTCTTCACATTGTTTGGATATGTCCGACATGATCGCTTCACGTTGTTTAGTTCTGTCCAACATGACAGCTTAACATTGTTTCGATTCGTCCAACATGATCGCTTCACATGATTTGGATTTGTCAAACATGATTTCTTCACATCATTTGAACTGACCAATATGGTCGCTTCACATTATTTTTTATTTGACCAACATGATCGATGCACATTGTTTTGATCTGACTAACATGATCGATGCACATCGTTTGTTTCTGTCCGAAATGATAGATTCACATTCTTGAGATCTGTCCAGCATGATTTCTTCACAATATTGTTATCTGACTAACATGATCGTTTCACATTATTGTGATCTGTCCAACCTGATCGCTTCACATTATTTTGATCTGTCCAGCATGATTGCATCACATTGTTTTGAGATGTCAACTTTGATCGTTTCACATTGTTTGGATCTGTCCGACATGATCGCATACGTTGTTTGAATCTGTCCAACATGATCGCTTCACGTTGTTTGAATCTGTCCAACATGATCGCTTCAAGTTGTTTGAATCTGTCCAACATGATCGCTTCACGATGTTTGAATCCGTCCAACATGATCGCTTCACTTTATTTTGATCTGTCCAACATGATCGCATCACATTTTCGTTCGTTGCTATCGGTCGACCCGTGATAGCACAGTCGGCATTGACGGAGGCTATTAGGCCATGAGTTCTTGCCCCGGTCATGAATTCGATTCTAAACGTAGCAAAAGTAAGTGTGGCTAGCATCATTCGAATTCCATCAATGGGCTTAATAGTCTATGTGTGCGGGTAGCTAGTTACATTAATAACATTATGTGGAATACAGTTGTGAGAAAGTAGGGAAACACGCGTTATGTGAACTGTATACATTTGAAAATGTCGTGCAGCTAAAACCATTGAAGAAAAAGTTGTTATGGTGTAGGCTAGTGGATTTGTTTAACGATTGGTATTATTAATACTAAATGATAACAAACGCCGGCTTTAACCCCATCACCTGACTATCCCATAGTAACGATTGATTGATACGGGTTAAACGTTGTTTTCAAAAATATTTCAGTCACATCTCGTCGGCCAGTTCACCTACACATTCGTGTTCCTGGCTTCCTCACAACATAAATCCTCACATCAACAACTGGCTGCTTTTCCACATAGACTGTTAAGCCCATTGATGGAAGACGAATGATGCAAGCCACACTGACTTTTGCTACGTTTAGGATTGAATACATGGCCGGGGCAAACCAATGACGCTTGTTACAATGACTTGTTGTCAAACGTCGATTAATGCTGTTGATTATTCAATAATCTGATTGATGGAGGGTAAACGCCGGTTTTCGACGAATGTTCAAGTCATGGCTACCAGTTCACCTACTCATGTATATCCTGGCTTACTCACACCAGTACCCCACACAACTGAATGCTTTTCACCATAGACTTTTAGCCCTTCGGTGGAATACGAATGAAGCTTGTCACAATGACCTTTGTTTCAAGCGTCGGTAAGAATTGGCCAAGCTTGGCTTCGAACTCACAACCCCTGGATTGACACCCCGTGTCGCTACCGATTGAGCTACCGACACATGACAGACATCACAGCGGTTTCTAGCCACCATTTATTGTAAGAGTTATTCTTAAAATTTATGAAGGCATCTCAAAATTTAACTCTTTCGCTCATGCCTCTCCGCAGCAGAAAATGTTATCGTAATATGCAATTAGTCCTTCTGCCACCACGTTTTCCTTCTTATTCAATCAAAATACTTTATTTTTCAGATTCTTTAGGTGGGTATTTTTGCCAAGATTTAGTTCAAAGTCGTCTACTGCAGGTTCGTTGTAGGGAAAGGGTTTAATGCTATAAATGTTACTTGATTCGTTACTTTTAGGGTCGTTTGCTTTGGTAAAATCAATGTTTAATTCTAATTTTAATTAACAGTTGAAAAGAGAGTACACTTTTTGGTAACGAGATAACAATTGGTTTGGTTGATAGGTTGGCTAATTGAGTTTAACCCTTTCCCACATACAACAATTCTGCAGCAGACGACTTTGAAATTATCTAGGCAAACACACAGAAAAACTGAAAAGATTTGAAACCATTGTGGCAAAAGAAGAAATTGCTCGTTTTGAGCAAATTCTTCTTTATTCAAAGTGTTTTCAAAAGTCGTCTGATGCAAAGGTGTGAAAAAGCGATTATATGGGGTGAAGGGTGAAACGCTGTTTTCAACAATGTTTCGGATTTCGGATTTCGGCGGCCAATTCACCTACACATGGGTTTTCCGGCTTTCTTACACCAGCTTGTCGCATTACCATTCGTTAAACGTCGGAATGATCGTTGCCGAGTTTGGGTTCGAACTAACAACCCCTGGAATGATAACCGCTATAGACTGAATTACCGGGGCTCTTCTCGGACAGATAAAATATAACATAGCGACATTTAGTTTTAATTTCAATAAAACGGTTGAAAACAAAAAGTTCCCACAATTGGTATCAGTGTTACCCTTTTCCACATACATCAAATTTGCAGCAGAAAACTTTAAAAATTTCCATCAATGAAAGTGTTATGATCAATTTGAGTTGAAAACAGTGTGTGAAAAGAAGATATTGCTCATTATGAACAATGTCTCCTTCTCTCACAATGGTATCAAAAGACGTCTGCTACAGAGGTGTCAGTCAGAAAGCGTCTGTATGTGTGAAAGGAGTAAGCGATGAATTTGTAGTAGCATCAATTGCATCCCAGCTTCTAACTAGATCACATATATTGCATCTACTATTCGGATCAAGTTCCAGTGCTATATCGATAAACTCCATAACGGATTCTTTTACATACACGTCTTGATCCCTTGCCTTACTTCTGACGAAATCTCGCCAGGAATGCTTTAATTGGTCCTCCATGATATCGGATTCGAACCCGTGGTATGGCGTGTCGCGGAACAGTAGATAAACGAGTGTGATCCCCAGGCTCCAGATGTCTGTGGGTTTGGGTCGGAATGGTTTTTGTGACAGTATTTCTGGTGCCAGGTACGAAGCGTGTCCGAGGTAGTCCGTGCACTCCACTGGGTCCCCTTGTTCTGTGAATAGATAATTTATGTATTTTAGTTTATGTTAACTCTTTCAGCGCCGAATTGTTTAAAGTAGACTATTCTATGTTCAAAATCGGGCGTCTCAATTTATTATGTAATAAAAGTTTGGACAATTTTGATAACTAAAAGGCAAACAATGCTGATTTCAGGTGAGACAACTCGGTACGAGCTGACTCACCTGAATCAGTATTGTTTGCAAAAAGCTAAATATTGCCTTTGGTGCTGAAAGGGTTAAGGCCATTTTCAACATTAGTTCAGTTATATCACGGCGACAATTCAATTATTCAAGATCCCCTGATGTAATTTGATACATCTGCTGTAGACAACTTTCGAACACATTATTGCAAAAATGGAGTATTTGCTAACGATGTTTTTTCAACACCTTTTCAGTAACTGTTCAATGTTTCAAATTCGTCCGCTAAATATTTGATGTTAGTGGGAAAAGGAGGGACAGAAAACGTAGAAGGCCTTTAGTTTAGTTTAAACTTATTTATTTTAAATCGATTCCGACAGAAGATTTCAGCTTTTATTAATCACGCTCGATATCTGCTTCCTGGAGACTTAACCAGTTCTCGCACCATTTGTATGAGAAAATCTCAAAGGCCGAACACGAATGACGGGATTCGAACCCGGGACCTTTGGTATGAGAGACCGACGCTCTACCACTGCACCACTGTCGTTTTACCGGGTATGTAATCAAATGTATCTTAAGCCTTTCCCTCATGTAGAGGCTTTCTGACGCCTCTGTAGCCTCTCCTTCTGTCCCAATGTTTTCAACTCTATTCAATAAGTATGTCTTCATTTAAAGAGATATTCCATATTATTGTTAGGATGTTTTCAAAGTCGTCTGCTGCATATTTGTTGTATGTGGGAAAGGGTTAAGCCTTTCCCACATACAACAAGTCCGCAGTAGACGACTTCGAAAACATACCCGCAACATTTGGAAAATCAATTTAAATGAAACATAATTATTGAATAGAGATATACTACAATATCGCATGTGTGGAAGTATTTGCTCAAACTGTCATTTGAGCAGTCTAATCAAGACCTGCACCCATATTACACCACCTTGTATACGTCAAAAGTACAAACAGAAAATGCAGAAACGAAAAATAAAATTAAACTACAATTAGTTTGATGCAATTTGTTTCTCTGTAAAACCTACATTTTTAATTTCTATTTCTGGTGAGTGCAGACAGGGCATGCGTAATCCGAAGACTTGAGTGATATACGCATTATCTAGTGTCAAGAAAGTTAAATTATCGTTTGCGAAGAATAGAAAACAGACGCCGGGAAATAAACCCTTATCAACTCAACTGCCAAAGATGGTGAAAGCGAAAAATAACGTTCGAATACTTGAACTTTGAAAGCATGTAGCAAAATTTATTGAAATTTTCCTTATATCAAAGTGACACTATAACATAGGATTGAAAACATTGTGACAAGAGCGAAATGAGCAAGTACACCTTTTTTAAGCAATGTTTTGAAAAGTAAAAAATATAGATAAAGATCAGCTTGTACAATCTTGTTGTCCATTCATGGCATTGTTAGTTACTTCTTTTAGTATTATTATTTCCAACAATTAGATGCTCTCTGAAGCCTCTGCAGTAGTAGACTTTTGCAGACATTGTGGGAAAAAAAGAGAAATTGCTCTCCATTTGCGACGATGTCTTCAACTCTATTCAATAATAATCATTTATAGACGCTTTCCATTTTTGCTGTTTTCAAAGTCGTCTGCTGAAAATGTGTTGTATGTGGGAAAGGGCTTAGACTTGTCCATAGATATGTAAGGGGCGATGATGCTACCAGTAACACGAATTCAGCGGGATAAGGGTTAACCCTTTCCCTCATATAGACGCTTTCTGACGCCTCTGCAGCAGACGGTTTCTTGAAAACATAGTGACAAAAGAAGAAATTGCTCAAAACGAGCGATTTCTCCTTTTGCCACAATGTTTTCCACTTTTAGTCATAGGTAATCCATTCAATTATAGAGATTTTCTTTCTTTTTTTTTGACAAAATATGTTCAAAGTCGTATGCTGCAGAATTGTTATATGAGGGAAAGGATTAATGTAATTTCTCGCTCAAATTCGGCGGTGATTAAAAGCAGCAACACACTGTTAGTGAATAGGAGTAATAGCTTTGCTATTCTGTATTTTTAATAACCCTTTACTTCATACAGAGTACATTCGACGTCTCTGTAGTAAACGACCTTTAAAAACATTAACTCTTTCAGCGCAGAATTGTTTAAAGTAGACTCTTCCATGTTCAAAATCGGGTGTGTTCATTTTTCAATTTATGAAAGTGTTGGACTATTTTGGTAACTAAAAGGCAAACAATGCTGATTTCAGGTGAGACAGCTCGTTACGAGCTGACTCACCTGAATCTGCATTGTTTGCAAAAAGCGCAATATTGCCTGTGGCGCTGAAAAAGTTCAATTTCTTATTTGGTCACAATGTTTTCAATTCCATGTAATAGTAGATACTTTTATTTATAAAGAACAACTAGATGTGTTGTATTTAGGAAAGCGGTTTAAATGGATATGTATGACCAAATGATACGGTAGATGGAAAAAATATGGAAAAAATATAAATTTTGTAAAAGAAAGAATGGAAAGCGAGATTATTATTTCATCTAAGATTCCTTTTTCGGTTGTTGTTATTTTTATTATTATAATTATTATTTTGCTAAGACAAACTGTAACGCTTTATCAAATTGAGAAAAAGCATTTCACTTAAATAATAATTGAGAAGGTCGAAGGAAATAAGTTATTTTTGACTAGCAGCCAAGAACAACTTTGATAAAGTATACAGAAACGGAAGGTCAATCTCTCGTTTCATATATTTATCTCATGTCTTAATATAATACGCCTTTTACACGGCCGAACAAGCGACATCTAAAACCAATTCCGGAATATGGGGATGATTGGGTGTTATGAGAAATGTCTTTTGTTTTCACAGTATTTTCCGCAGTTGTTTATCTGCCAAAATAAACAATCCTATTGCATGATTAGAGCTCTTATTTCAAGCACTTTATATATTATTTCTCGGTATAAAGGATAATAACAACCATGGGAAGGAAATGGCGAATTAATCTCGGTGATTTATTTCTCACATTATCATTATCATTTAGCAAGGAAAAATAATTGTTTCTGTCGGGGATCAGTACCATTGATACAGGTAAATAAGGCCCCGAGACGTACATAAAAAAGATATTTTTGTAAACCATTCGGCACGTTTCAAATATAACGTTTAATCGGAAACACCATACACGAAATTGAAAGACAGGTGTGCAGTGATAGAGAGTCGGCCTCTCGTACCAGAGGTCCCGGGTTCGAATCCCGTGATGAGCGGGTTCTGCCTTTGGGATTATTTCGCATAAGCCGGCGCGAGTACTGGTTAGATATCCAGGAAGCAGATATCGAGCGTGAAACAGCTGAAAGCTTGTTTCGCAATCGATGTTAAATAAATAAGTTTATACCTTTTTTCACAGAAACGCATTTTGAAGTATATTCTTCAGAAGAAGATTTTGGAAAATAGTTTGGCGAAAGGAGAACTCTATTGAATGAAGAAAATATCGGCTTCAGCATGCACTTAATGCTTTCTCACACATATAGACGCTTTCTGACGCCTCTGCAGCAGACGGATTTTTAAAAGCATAGTGACAAAAGAAGAAATTGCTCAAAAGGAGCAATTTCTCCTTTTGCCACAATGTTTTCCACTTTTAGTCATAGAAGGTTATCGATTCAATTATAGAGATTTTCTATCTTTTGACAAAATATGTTCAAAGTCGTCTGCTGCAGAATTGTCGTATGAGGGAAAGGGTTAAGAATACAAATGAACTAGATGGTAGGTAATGCTTTCAAACACAGAGACGCAGTTAGACACATTACATCTTTGCAGAAGACTTTTGACACACAATGTTTTCAATTCTATTTAATGAATGAACTTTAAGTTATAAATAGAAATTTTAATACTTTTCCCTAGAAAGTTTCAAAATTTGAAGTCATCTTCTTCAGATTTGCTGTATGTAGATAATTGTTACACCGTGTGAATCTGTGATTCTAACTATGATAAACAGTGATTAGTTGTAGATAAACAGTGATTGGTTTATCAACTAAAACGCTTAATCACAGTTACTGTCTTACTTTTGTTTTTCCTGTGAACTATTATAGCAATGCCCAAAGGTCAGATACAGTTTATAGATACCTTACTAGATATCTGACACGATTTGATAGGCCAATTTGCAACTGATGTATTGCCATTAGTTTTCGTCCGAGTTCAAATCGTTATTTGTATGAGAACTTTTGTTTCGTTCTGTGGATGTGTCTCATTTGATGTGGTTGTTTGTTTTTTTTTTTTTTATATTTGTGGAAAACAAATTGCCTACGTCTGTTTTTGATTAATTGCCTTTGATTCCTATTTCATCTTTTGCCACATACGACAAATCTGCAGCAGACACATTTAAAAAACGGCTATTTCAAAATATGGAACATCACTATAAATGAAAGCATAATTAATGAATAAAGTTGAAGACGTTGTGGCAAAAGGAGATATTGCTGATAATGCTGTATTTTCCCTTTTGCCATAAGTCGTCTGCTGCCGTGGAGTCAAAACGCGTCTGTATGTGGGAAAGGTTTAACAATGAACAAGTGCATTGGAAAATGTACAAGAAGTTGTCATTTGACCCGTCCCACGAGAAAACCAACATTGTGGATTCTGCGTAAAGTATCGACCCGGATTAGCATGAGCATGCCGCGCAGGCTTACCCGGATAGAAACTTTTCGCCTCCTGTGGATTTTCTGTTTCAGTAATCATTACTCTATACCTCTTTACCCTTGAGACGGAATGTGTCGGCCCGGATCAGTCTGCGCAAACTGCGCAGGCTGATCTGGATCGATACATTACGCAGAGGCCGTAATGTTGGTTTTCTCGCGGGACGGCTCATTTTAGACTTATACATGTCTGTATATCGGTGTCTTATCGGAATCTGCACAAGTTGACAGAAGCTTCTAGAATAAGCTTGGGTATGTG
>JASEVX010000004.1:15855692-15913192 GCA_031761405.1 Serripes groenlandicus
ATAAACACAATTAAAAGAGGAAATGACGATAACTTCATTAATGTTACTGACCGTCGTAGTACAACCTTTAGCTGCAAAACGACGCCACTTCGTTTTGAACACGTTCCCAAATACAAAGCGAGGGCTTGGCGTGAAACGGTTGTAACTTAAAACCTATTTTGAAAACCCTGTTTTAGAAGCATTTTTGACCCCTTTGTAAACAATGCAAATTTAGGTGCCATTGCTCAGAACGAGCAATGGCACCTAAATTTACAATGTTTACCAAGAAAAAATGATTTAATGCTCTTAAAGAATTTATGGCGAGGTGATTAACCTTGGTAAAAAAAAATACAAATTTTAGTTACAACCGTTTCACGCCAAGCCCATCGAAACACTTTCTGACGCTTTTGTAGCAGACGACTGTTGTAATTATACGTTCGTTTATAGAGAGGTTGCGTGTTATTGCCTAGATGCTTTCAAAGTCGTCAGATGCATATTTGTTGTATGTGGCAAAGGGTTAAGATAACATGTTGATCTTACATCATGATAAAATAATTAAGTCGTCTTTTTAAAGAAAATATTTAAATGGGGAAAACAGCATAAATGTAGGCTGATTTGGCTCTGCACTGTTCGCCAATTAGTCATAGAAATGTTCAAGAACACTCTCCCTCATATAGACATATTTTGACGCCTTTGCAGCAGACGACTTTTGAAAACATAGTGGCAAAAGGAGAAATTGCTCGTAAAAGTAGTCACAACGTTTTCAACTTTATTCATTTATTAAATTTTTCATTTGTTGAGACGTTTCAATTTTGTGCCAAGATGTCTTCAAAGTCGTCTGTTGCCTATATGTTGAATGTGGAAAAATGTGATGAAGTATCCATCTAGATCAGGGGGTAAATGCCCAGGCAAGTATATCCCCCACACGTGTAATAATTACGCTATGTGTGGTTTGCATGGAACACCGCTGAGTTGAAGTTTAAATTTACGTATAGCGGATTAGGGGTTAAACATAATGCGATCGCTGATTAAATCACTGACGGATCAAGTTCAATTAAACCGAATAGAAAACAGAGGGAAGCATGGGGCGTCTTGTTGTAGGATGTCTCTGATAGGTATATACTAACGCCATGTTTCACGTCTGGCTGTATATCATAATGGATTAGCGATAGATCTATTTACTACAGGAAGTTGTTTACGCGATTTTCGTTTTAATGGAATCGGGTTCGTATCACTAGATTGATAGCATTCTTATAAAATATAACGCCCACGAGTGAACGATAGCATTATACATGTAATGAAAAGTAACTCTCAAGAGAGAAAGGCAATATTATAATGAAATATAACGCAAGCATTAATGAACGATAGCATTATTATGAATTAAGCACAATAATGAACGATAACATGATCATGAGAAGTAACGCAAGATGAACGTAATATTGTTATGTAATAAAACGTATTTGAATAAACGATAGCATAATTATGGAATATAACGTACACGAATGAACGAATGTATGATAATAGAATGTAACGTACACGAATGAACGATTGTATGATTATGGAATATAACCCATGAGAATGAACGATTTCTTTATTTTGAAATATAACGTACACGAATGAATGATAGTATGGTTATTGAATATAACGCACAAGAATGAACACAATTATAATTATGAAATATGTGACGCGCAATCATGAACAATAGTATGGTTATGGAATATAATGCACAATAATGAACACAAGTATGATTATGAAATATAACGTGCAATCATGAACAATAGTATGGTTATGGAATATAACGCACAAGAATGATTGATAAACATTATCATGAAAAGTAACGATAAGAATAAACAAAAGTATGATTATAGAATGTAACACACAGAATGAACACTAGTATGATTGTGGAATACAATGCACCAGATAAAACGATAGTATGATTATGGAATATAACGCACAAGATTGAACGATAGTATGATTATGGAGTATAACCCACACGAATAGAGATACTATTATTATGAATACAACGCACAATAATGAACAAAAGTATGAATATGAAATATACTGCACACAAATGAAATATAATACTATAATGACGTATAACGCACAATGATCGATGACAGTAACTTCTATTTACGAGCCTTGCCTTGCCATTTTGGGTATCTGTGTCTGTATGAACAGTGAAGACTCGGGTGGATGTCTGCATCCTCACAATGTTATCAGAGCCTTCACTGTCCGCCTGTATGTCATAGTGATCCTCACACAGTTATCAGAGCCTTCACTGTCTGCCTATATGTCATATTGATCCTCACACAGTTATCAGAGCCTTCACTGTCCGCCTATATGTCATAGTGATCCTCACAATGTTATCAGAGCCTTCACTGTCTGCCTATATGTCATATTGATCCTCACACAGTTATCAGAGCCTTCATTGTCCGCCTATATGTCATAGTGATCCTCACAATGTTATCAGAGCCTTCACTGTCCGCCTATATGTCATATTGATCCTCACACAGTTATCAGAGCCTTCACTGTCCGCCTATATGTCATAGTGATCCTCACACAGTTATCAGAGCCTTCACTGTCCGCCTATATGTTATAGTGATCCTCACAATGTTATCAGAGCCTTCACTGTCCGCCTATATGTCATATTGATCCTCACACAGTTATCAGAGCCTTCACTGTCCGCCTATATGTCATAGTGATCCTCACACAGTTATCAGAGCCTTCACTGTCCGCCTATATGTCATAGTGATCCTCACAATGTTATCAGAGCCTGCACTGTCCGCCTATGTGTCATCCTCTGATTGATTGATTGATTGATCAGTTGGTGCTTTACGACGATTTCAACAATGTTTCATTTGTATCACGGCGTGGCCTGTGTAAGTTACCAGTACTACTGGTTCATTTTATCTGATACCAGCCAGTCAGTCGTAGTGCCAACCCCGCAACCTCTGAAAGGAAGTATTGCGCTTCTTGTTTCATGCACATTTTACAACTATAAAGTGTCATTACGCTGAGTAAACAATACCTTTTCCCAGATACAGCAAATTTGTAGCAGACGACTTTGAAAACAATTAGATAAAAATATGGAAATCTCTATTTATGGAATTTTAATTATTAAATAAACTTGAAAACATTGTGGCAAAAGGAAAATTGCTCATTCGCAACTTTCACAAAAAAGTAGACCTTCATTCAAGATTTTTTTTCTAGATTTTCGCCTATCTAACGTTTATAAAGTCGTCGGCTGTCGATTTGTTGTATGAAGGAAAGATAAATTAATTTAACAAATACATCAAATGCACATTCCTTCCTTCCCTCAAAGGAAAGGACGGCGTTGCCTTATATAAGTCAAACATTTATTTTCATGAATGTTTTCGTAGTGACGATCTGACTGTAAAGAATAATAAGTTATCTTAATAGGAAATGATCACAGTGGATCGTAAATTAACATAACATTGGAAACTACTTTGATGCAATTTGAGTTATAGACTTACGATCCATAGAAAAGACGCCACAAAGCCGCATATAACGAACATTCAATTTATAACTCATTACCCTACAGGATAATGTCCTTTATATTGTAGATATATCAACCCATCAGATTAATCCTTTCCAGCCTGCAGACGCATTTTGAAGCATTTTGCAGCAGACGACTTTTGAAAACACAAATTAGGTAAAAGGAGAAATCACTTTTGCAAGAACAGATATTGCTCATAATGAGCATGTTCTACTTTGCCACACTGTTTTCACCTATGTTTACTAATAAAATGTACTTTTAGAGAATTACCGCAGTTTTGCCTTAATGATTTCAAATTCGTCTGTTGCAGATAAGTTACGTCTTGTCAAGAAAACGTGGTCGCCCCAATGCGGAATTGCACCGATTGATTCCATACCAATGTCGTTACAATGATGTTGGTATCGTGTTAATTCTTCCAATATTTCGCCAGTTTTTTTGTGACTTACTTTTAAATGTAGATATTCCGATAACTTTTGTTCGTCTAACATAAGCCCTTACCTCGAGTAGCTTCGAAAATATTTCGTCGGTGTGTCTGATTTGACTGACAGCCTGGACGTGTGAGCATTTATATGTCCGCTGTCTGGCTTCGTTAAATACTACACTATATAGACCAATGCTCAGATGCCTTTTGATCATTACGTTTCCTGTTCGTTATCAAACTCAATTATAGACACGAACACCAGAGGGCGCTGAATACGGGGGGGGGGGGGGGGGGGGGGGGTGCAGATGTCACGAAACATGTTCCTTTACTGATTTACCTTCAACCTGGCTATATTGCTTGATTAACTTGGAAAAACATGCCAAGAAAGTGTTATATAAAACAATTTAAATCATTTGAAACTAGCCGCTATCGTACTTTTAACACGCTGTTTGAGAATATACGCGTTGGATATAATTGCCTCAATCTCGAAAACAACGTCAACTTTCATCTCGCCTTTCTCCGTGACGTTATGTTATAAACAGTTACAGCCATTACTGTAGAAATTATATGTCTAATATATTACATTGTTGGAAATCACCCGATGAGACGATGATTATCAAGAACTCGGAACTCGTCAAATGCTTTAACTTGGTATTAGTATTCGGTAAAAGTTATAGCCGTTACTGACGAACATATATGTCTAGTATATTATATCGTTGGAAATCACACGAGGAGGCGATACTTATCAAGAACCTCATAACTCGTCAAATGCTTTGATTTTATAGTAGTATTTGGAAACAGGTATAGCCCTGACTGACACCAATTGTATAGCTAGTATATTACATTGTTGGAAATCCCCCTAGGAGGCGATACTTATCTAGAACCTCAGATCTCGTCAAATGCTTTGATTTGGTAGTAGTATTTGGAAACAGGTATAGCCCTGACTGACACCAATTATATAGCTATTATATTACATTGTTGGAAATCACCCTAGGAACCGATACTTATCTGGAACCTCAGATCTCGTCAAATGCTTTGATTTGGAAACAGTTATAGCCCTTACTGACGCCAAGTGTATAGCTATTATGTATATAACCCGATCTGCATCCAATTTACGTTTCAAAGATGCTCTCACCCAAAAATCGGTCAGAAATAATTATATTTATTAAACAAAAAAAGACGTAAATTACATTTGTCTTCCCGATATGTTTCTTCGAAAACACAATGTAATGCGAACATAACAATGGCTCGGATTGTCGTTTAACCCTTTCAATCATACAGACGCTTTCGGACGCCCTGAAGCAGACGACTTTTGAAAACATAGTGACAAAAGAAAAAATTGCTCATGATAAGCAATTTATGCTTTGGCCAAAATATTTTCCACTTTTAGTCATTGGTTATCCATTCAATTATAGAGATTTTTCCAATTTTTGATAAAATATGTTCAAATTCGTCTGCTGTAGATTTATTGTATGTAGGAAAGGGTTAAAACTAAGGTCTGGTATGTGTTCAGAACTATGATTAAAAGTGGCACCATCAATTTAATGCTGACTATTGAAGAAGCCTTTAAATTATCATTACACAACAAAGAGGTTGATAAAGGGAGTATATTAGAGAATATACCCCACCCTCAGGGTGGGGGAGATAATTCAAACGACGGGGTGGGATTGCAAGATGTCGTTTGATTATAATTAAGGATGACGTAGTTTGATTAAGTAATCAGATAGAGTTATTTAGAAGTGGATTATGTAGGATTGATGCATGTAATACAGCGGTAAACTCCGAGAATTCCCATTCACCCTTTTGCCACATGCATACGTCATTTTAACTCAGCTGCAGCAGATGTATATTTAAAACATTAAGACAAAAGGAGAAATTGCACGCAATGAACTCCTTTTACCACAGTGTTTGCAATGCTTTATGGAAGACAGTGGTGCAGAGGTAGAGCGTCGGCCTCTCGTATCAAATGTCCCTGGTTTGAGTCCCTTGGTGAGCGGGTCCTGACTTTGGGAATTTTTTCACACAAACGGCGCGATTAACTGGTTAAGTATCCAGGAAGCAGACATCGAGCGTGATTAATATAAGCTGAAAGCTTCATTCGAAATCGATGAAAAATAAATAGTGTTTAAATTAAATTAATGCTCTATACTTTCATATAAAAGAAAAGTTGCCTCGATATTTTCAAAGACATCTGCTGCACATGTTTGTTTGTATGTGGGAAAGCGTCTTGCTGCTGTGCCGCAACCGGTATCATAATCCTTGAATCATAACATTGTTGTTAGGAAGAGGGTTGTATAGAAATCAGAAGTAAACTCCAGGAATTCCCATTAATCCTTTCCCTCATAACGACGCTTCCTGACGCCTCTGCAGCAGACGACTTTTGAAAACATTGTGGCAAAACGAGAAATTGCTCAAAACGAGCAATTTCTCCTATTGCCATAATGTTTTCAAATTTGTTTCCGTAATTTATTCATTCATTTATAGAGATTTACCATGTTTTGCCTGGATGTATTCAAAGTCGTCTGCTGCAGATTTGTTGTGGTAGGAAAGGGAAGTGTTCAAACACAGGGGTAGGCGGTTACCATTACAGATAATTACAGCTTAGTCTGCCTTATGGTTGTCTGTCTTGGAAATATAAAGGTCAGACCTAGCCGATTTGGCTCGCCGGAGCTTTGCCAGAGCACACATTTGGCGATTGTCGGAGATCGGTACTAGTACGGCAGCACAACGGTATCACATCGCTTAGAACGGTAGTACATCGTCAGGACATCGTCAGAGAACATCGGCGAAAAGATTAGCAACGGCAGGCGACGGTATTAATTGTTGAACATGCTCAAAAAGTTATGCCGTTGCGCTGCCGGAGCGAGCAACGGAAATACAACGGCAGTAATCCGGCATGGCTTCGTTAATGTCGGTAGAGCACCGGTAGCGCCCCGTAATAGATCGGCGGCTCTCCGGTGTGGCTTCGTTAATGTCGGTAGAGCACCGGTAGCGCCCCGTAATAGATCGGCGGCTCTCCGGTGTGGCTTCGTTAATGTCGGTAGAGCACCGGTAGCGCCCCGTAATAGATCGGCGGCTCTCCGGTGTGGCTTCGTTAATGTCGGTAGAGCACCGGTAGCGCCCCGTAATAGATCGGCGGCTCTCCGCTGGCCTCAATGTGTACTGTACTGGTACATATGTGATACCGTAGTCCCGCTGATGTACTAACGATGTACTACAGTTCTTAGCGATATTGCTTACGGCCAATTGTGGTTTTTCAAGTGCTTTCTCAACGGAGTAGATCTTATGTTGCAAAACAGTTTGGTAGAAATAGAAATAGCTGAATTTTATTTTTACAGAACAATAGACAATACTGTATTGACATAAACGACATACATGTAGTTTCTACATCTACATCTGTTTAACCCTTTCCCTCATACGACAATTCTACAGCAGACGACTTTGAACATATTTTGTCAAAACAAAGAATATCTCCATAATTGAATGGATAACCTATGACAAAAAGTGGAAAACATTGTGGCAAAAGGAGAAATTGCACGTTTTGTGCAATTTCTTCTTTTGTCACTATGTTTTCAAAAAGCCGTCTGCTGCAGAGGCGTCAGAAAGCGGGTATGTGAGGGAAAGGGTTAAAGTGTAAGCATGATATTTGGAAGATTTCTAGACTTATAATTATTACATTACCATAAACCTTTCCTTCATACAGACGCTTGCTGATACCTCTGCAGCAGACGTCTTTTGAAAACATTGTGTTAAAAGAAGAGATTGCTCATAATTAGCTGTTTCTCCTTTTGCCACAATGTGTTCAACTCTATTCACTAATTATTCTTGCATTTGTAGAGATACTAGATATTTTAACATTGCTGTTTTCATATTCGTCTGCTACATATTTGTTGTGTGGGGGAAATGGATAAAGCTTGTAGAATTTTGTTAGTAAAAACTTATAGACTCAGAAAAAAGCAATGAAGTGAAAATGTCGAATGAGCCGTCCCCGCCAGAAAACCAACATTGTGGACTCCGCGTAAAGTATCGACCCCGATCAGCCTTAGCATGCCGCGCAGGCTTACCCGGATGGACACTTTTCGCCTCCTGTGGATTTTCTGTTTCGGGAATCATTACTCTATACCTCTATCCCCCCTGGGACGGAATGTGTCGGCCCGGATCAGTCTGCGCGGACTGCGCAGGCTGATCTGGGTCGATACATTACGCAGATGTCATAATGTTGGGTTTTCTCGCGGGACGGCTCATATCAATATATCTGCGTAATGTATCGACCAGATCAGCATGCGCTGTCCGCGCAGACTGATCCGGCCGACACATTCCGTCTAAGGGGGGATAGATAGAGTAGTGATTCCTGAAACAGAAAATCCACAGGAGGCGAAAAGTGTCTGTCCGGGTTAGCCTGCGCGGCATGCTAAGGCTGATCTGGGTCGATACTTTACGCAGAGGCCATAATGTTGGTGTTCTCGTGGGACGGCTAATATCTTTGTCGTAGCTTGTCTTTATCGAAGTTAATTATTCTACTACATCTTGCCGAAACCGGGTGTCCCGGGTTCGATCCCCAGTCGCGGCACTACGGTCATGGTGGAGTGCCCTTTGGCAAGGCACATTTTTTAGCCTAGTACTGGTTTGTTTACCCAGGTATCATGAATAAGTGATTTGTCGCCGTGATATAACTGAAATATTGTTGAAAGCGGCGTAAAACCCCAATAAATAAATAAATAAATATACTACTTCTCGCCGAATGATTGACAACTATTGCATTCAGTATCGTATCTCTCATCCATTCGGAATCCGCTGTGGTCGAGTTGTTAGCGTCGGGGATTTCGAAACCGGGTGTCCCGGGTTCGATCCCCAGTCGCGGCACTACGGTCATGGTGGAGTGCCCTTTGGCAAGGCACATTTTTTAGCCTAGTACTGGTTTGTTTACCCAGGTATCATGAATAAGTGATTTGTCGCCGTGATATAACTGAAATATTGTTGAAAGCGGCGTAAAACCCCAATAAATAAATAAATAAATCTACTACTTCTCGCCGAATGATTGACAACTATTGCATTCAGTATCGTATCTCTCATCCATTCGGAATCCGCTGTGGTCGAGTTGTTAGCGTCGGGGATTTCGAAACCGGGTGTCCCGGGTTCGATCCACAGTCGCGGCACTACGGTCATGGTGGAGTGCCCTTTGGCAAGGCACATTTTCTAGCCTAGTACTGGTTTGTTTACCCAGGGATCATGAATAAGTGAACTGTCGCCGTGATATAACTGAAATAATGCTGAAAGCGGCGTAAAACCCCAATAAATAAATTAATAAATAACCATCATCCATTATCTCTTCCGTCACAAATAGATTCATATTGTATACAAGTTATATACAGTTTGATAAGATAATGCTCTGTGTGCAAATCTCAGGTCTGTAAAAAAAGTAAAAGTGAAGTATTTGGTGTTTTTTTTTAACGAACAGGCTACCCACTTCTGACTTACAAAACATCTTTCCACTAAAATCATTTTTATTTCCCGATTCCCATCTTTATACAAAGCACAAACCAGGCAGACAGGTGTTATGCACATATTTTTTATGTTATTTAATTTCTTCACTGATTGATCATTGATTGTTTTTCGATGTAGGTATAATTTCCATATTAACTGAGTTTTATTCTTATACTTACTTTTATTGAACCAGCAAGGCACTCGATACCATTATTCAACCAGCTAGTTTAACCAACCGGTCATATTAAAATGGACCACCACTGGGAATCGGACATTCCACCTTCCACGTCCGAAACGAAAGATCAAGGTCACACACTCGGTTCAACAGGTCAAATTGGTTGTAAATGTCTATTTCAAGATAACTCGGCTAGACCTTGATATATTTTCATTAAACTTGGCACAAATGTTCACCTGGATTATAACGTGCATCGCGTGGATACTCCGTGTCTATAGCGTAAGATAAATATAGCATACCAAGGTTAAGACGTGATATATAGGCCTTGTATCTTGGCCAATCAGTTTTATAAAACAGATTGGCCAAGATACAAGGCCAATTTATCACATCTTAACCTTGGTGTGTGATATTTGTTGTTGTTTTTTTCAATTACTTGGCACAAGTGCTTATCTTGATAAGATGATGCCGTGTGTACAAACGTATAGGTACTGGTAATATATGAGCCACGCCATACGAAAACCGACCCTCGGGATTGTGCGACGAACGAAGACACAGATTAGCATGCGCCTCCTTATCAGGATAGCATTTCTTTATATTAAGGTCTACGATAGCATGCTGTGGGGTATCCTGACTGTCCTCTATAATAAGCCGATATCTATTTAATGGGGTTGGTGTAAGGTCGACTATAAGCTTGCCTAAATAGCCACTCCTCATGCAATGCTGTCAAACCTAGATTGATTCGAAGCCGACGTAAAACAAATTGTTGTGTTGTTACGCCAAACACATACAACTTTGTTTTAAGTGATTCCGTATGAAATCGCAATTCCTAAAAGCTGAGTTTATTTGACGCACGTTGAAACTCTTTTGGGTATCCGTCTGATCTGGCTATACAACGGTCGCGAATAAGTCAAAGAGGTTTCAAAAACATTCTGTAGAGGAGTATCTCTATGGGTCATTATGGATGTGACGGTCTTTTTCCAACCACCACAGTGGTGTTGTGGTAGAGTGTCCGTCTCGAGTGCGGGAGGTCGAGGGTTCGAGCCCTGACCGTGTCATACCAAAAACTTTACAAATTATAGTAATGGCTGGCCTCCTTAGAGCTCAGGGTTGAGGGGTTAGCAGAAAGACTGACTGGCTGGTGTCAGGATAAATGGACCAGTAGTACTGGTATCTTACCCAGGAAACGTCGTTATATAACTGCACAGTTGTAAAACGCCACACAATCGGTATTTTTTCCAAATGTGTGATATTTACGTTATGGTTGGTTTTCATGGAGCACCGCTTAGTTAAACAGGAAAGAAAGAAATCATCAAATGTATTACAATATCAGCACCGAGCATGACTTCGAATTCATCAGCTTATTATTTCACGGAGAACATATTAAAACTCACTACACATGAAGTGTTGAACTGATGTTTGTATTACCATGTAGTGATATTTCAATTAGAATGGATGGTTATTAACAGTGTTTAACTGTATTATTAAGTTCAGTTAGTATACACCGATTATGAAGCTTATAATTCCAACTTATATTCCTCGTTAATGATGTCTGCTTCATGGATAATTAACAAGTACTCACTCGAGATTGGGTGGATGTCCCATATGGCTCCCACACACTTTTTTTTAAATGGTGCCTAACTGAATCCTTTTATCATTGCTATTCTTTGGAATATGTTAATAAAGTAAAGTGCAGAGTACATACATAGCTATTTTGTATATAATTCATGAATATGTGTATGATACATATAATCATTATATACTCACAAGAAAAAGAAAGTGTGCACTTTTAAATTGGGCATAACTTTTTTGTTACAAAGTTTAGATATACGGATATATTTTCATAAGTGAAAAAAATAACCCTTCACACATTGCACCCATTTACCCACAGGAAGAGGCCGCAACAGATACTGATAAATTGTCACGTAACTTGACAAATATCTGAAGACAAAAAAGCATTACAAATATGCAACTTTTACTTTTCACCCCTAAGTTATTCACACGTAAAACAATGTTCTGATAATTATCAAATTTCAATTAAAAGTAAAACATCGTATAGCCAATACATTTTTGCACATTTTGATACCAAATTTGCCTATATTTTGCTTCTATAAGTATAAAAAAAATCCCTCTAACCAAGTGCACACTTTCTTTTTCGTGTGAGTATATGTATCATACACATATTCATGAATTATGTACAAAATAGCTTTGTATATACTCTGCAATTTACTTTATTATTATAAATCGTATAACGGTCACTTCGTTAAAAAAAAACGATTATTTTCTCAACTATAAATTAAAAAAAAAAGAAAAAAGAAATGCGAGTTAAAAGAACAACAACAATAACAAAACTCGAATTGATTGTCTATGAATCTATACGGTTAACCGAGTAACCGGTTACTAAATTATACGAGTAACCGGTTAGTGATATCGGTAACCGTTGCCATCCCTATTATAATGTAATGTTTATTCTTCGGTGACTTATTTGCCCATGGGGCCGGGTGTACTATAACAAATAATTATTGTTAAATTATGAATGTATATTATAAATTGTTAATACATGTCACGATAATAAACAATTTACTTACTTATTTTCTTATATGACCTGATCACAGCCATAATTAGCAAACAGTCGTCAGATCCGAGCCTTCCTCTAAGCACTTATGGAGAGATCTGGTCTGTATCTGCAGAATTCGCCTGTTGTTTACCGAAGCTCTTAAATGCTTTTCATAAACAGTGGACATTTTACCAGATGGTTTGGATTCACGGACTGATCTGTGTATGCCACATGCGTTTTGTTTATGTGGGTTTCTTAAGGCATGTCTCATTCTGATGTTATTGCGTAGCGAATTTACAGTTATAAAAACGGGGGGAAAAGATGTGAAAAAAAGCAGTTCTGCATATCCGATATTTGAAGATTCTACAATAGCAGGTTGGTTTACTTAAATAGTAAAATTGTAAAACTTTCCCCATAATTAACAGTTTACCCTACAGCAAATCTGCAGCTGACGACTTTGAAAACATAGTGACAAAAACCTGAAAAATCTCCATATAAAAAAGATAGCTTAATTGTTAAATAAAGTTGAAAACATTGCGGCCAAACGAGAAATTGCTCATCATGAGCAATTTCACCTTTGGCCACATTGTTTTCAGAAGTCGTCTACTGAAGTCGTCTTCTGCTATTGCGTCAAAATACGTCTGCAGGTGGGAAAGGGTTAACACAATATGTTCTACTCTATCTGATGCTTTAATTGGCCTTTTTATTTTCCTAATATGCGTTACCTCAATCCGAGACTTCTCTGATCCTAAAAGCCTTTTTTTTTTCTTTCTTTTTTTCTACACAGCAAGATGAAATATCAAAAATCGTAAAAAGGGCTGTTTAGGGTCAGAGAACGCTAGGATGAGCGTTACCGATACGATGATGCAGGTAAACCACTTTTCGCCTGACACGGTTTATCATAAATTACATCAGACGTGTATTCAATTTAACAGAGGCGTGACTACGCCTTGCAACCAAATGAATTGATAAACTTCTGGAATAACACCTATAGCCTTACTCCTTATATTCCTTGTTCATATATAACATATTCGAAGCAGACTAATATTAACAAACCTTTTTCTATATAAATGACAGTGTACGTATTGAATATAGACCACCTGTGTTGAGCAATATTCCCTTTCTATAGCAATCACACGTTTAGTTTCCACATTATTCATTTTCTGCATAAATGACCCTGCATTTTAAGACCACCTGTGAAGAAAGACCATATTGTTCTCTACCCATTGGTGGTGTTATAACACAGATAGGACTGTATCGAGATATAACTGTACTAGTGTCGATCGTGAGATTAGTATACTGTACAAACGCACATAAACTCTTTCCCGCATAATATATCTGCAGCAGAAGATTTTGAAAGCATGTTGGCAAAAGCAAGGTGTATTATTGAATAAGTTTAAAGCATTGTGGTAGAACGGGAAAAAGCTCATTATGAACCATTTCTCCTTTTGTTACAATGTTTTCAAAACGTCGTCTCCTGCAGATGTGTCAAAAGTACGTCTGTTATATAGGAAATGGTTCATTTTAAAATCTCCGGTGGTCAATCATGTTATGCATATATTTATCAAACTAGATTAAGGTCAATTTTTAAATCCATTAATTACACATATTTCAGGAAAATACGTTTGCATGTGGGAGGGAAGAGAGTTAATTATTCTTTAAGATCGTTATTCATTAGCCACATGGCAATATTTAATAGTAATTTACTATCTTAAACATTTCCCACATGCAACAAATATGCCGCAGCAGGAAGTTTGAAAATATCTAGGCAAACACGTGCACACATTTCTATGACAGAAAATATTACTTTTGAAAGGAGTTGAAAACATTGCGGTAAAAGGATAAATTGCCCATTCCCCTTTTGATACAATGTTTCTAAAAGTCGTCTGCTGCAGAAGCGCCAGAAATCGTCTGTATGTGGGAAAGGGTTAGTCGAGTCACGTCACGTCACAGGTAAAACGACAATCGGGATGTTTCGATCAGCGAAGATCCCGCCCACCATTGCAGTTGAAAGGGCTTCCTGGTATCTCCTGGAGATACGATTAAAACAAAAATATCTTTCTAGTAGACGATTGCATTACGCTCGTATATATAAGTCATGCAGGTTTCCTGTACAAATACGACACATCTGCAGCAGACAACTTTGAAAACATTTAGGTAAAACTATGGTAATACTCTGCAAATGAAAGTATCATTATTAAATAGAGTTGAAAACAATGTGGCAAAAAAGTTAAAGACTTTGAGAAATTCGGCTTTTTTTACTCCTGTTTTCAAAAGTCGTCTGCTGTAGATGTATTTACTATTTTCCTCACGCAACAATGTTTGCAGCAGACGCCTTCAATAACTGATGTGGAAAATTGCAATAAATACAAATATCATTATTGAATAGTGAAACATTGCGGCAAAGAAAAAAAATGAGAGTTTTAAGTAATTTCTCTTCGTCAACATTGATTTTAATTGTCATCTGCTGCAGAGGCATCAAAGGCGTAGGTATGTATGAAAGGATTGAAGTGTGTTTGTATGTAGGGGAAGGGTAAAAAAAAAATCCCCCCCGATTTGATCGTATCTGTAGTAGGAATGACATGTAACAGTTATGATGTCACACAGAACTATTATTGTCTTATCGAACAAACAGGAAATGCTGTCACGAAATACACATGCATTGATGATTATCTTACACGTTATATTGCATGAAAGAATAACGTTGACCTTGCTTGTGTTTTCCCCGTTTCCAACTAAAACACACCTGCAGCAGCAAGCAGCAGCCGACATGAAAACATATGGGCAAAACTATTGAAACCTCTTTTATCAAATAATTATCATTGAAAATTATCATTGAAAAGAGTTTAAAAACATTGCTACAAAATGAGAAATAGCTCATCATTAGCAATTGCTCCTTTTGCCACATTGTTTTCAGAAGTCGTCTACTGAAGAGGCTTCAGAAAGCGTCAGTGTGTTGGCCGGGTAACCTGATTACCTAAGGTAGCATGTTCCATAACGCCTGGAGTGAGAAAACGTGGAGAAAGCAATTATCATCGGTTAATACAATTTCGTTAAAATCATTGTGGGACGCCGAACATTACTCGTTATGAACAATGTATCTGATTTAGGAATGTTTTTAAAAGCGATCCACTGCAGTTGCACCAAACGCCGCCTGTATTCGTGAACTGGTATTCCAAACCGCCTGTATTCGTGAACTTGTATTCCAAACCGCCTGTATTCGTAAACTTGTATTCCAAACCGCCTGTATTCATGAACTGATATTCCAAACCCCCTGTATTCATGAACTGGTATTCCAAACCGACCTATCATAAGTATCAATCGTATTAAAACCAAACCGAAACCTCGATCGCTCATATCGAGGGCTTGGCGTGAAACGGCTGTAACTAATTATTGAATATAGTTGTAAACAATTTCCCATCATAATATGACTATATTGACACATATTTTTAATGGTACATATCTGTTATGGCACCTATTTGTTATGGCACATATTTGTTATGGCACATATTTGTTATGGCACATATTTGTAATGGCACATATTTGTTATGGCACATATTTGTTATGGCACATATTTGTACAGTTTTTAAAAATGAACACGTATCCTCGTTGATTTTATATGCATGTTTGCATTCTTAATAATGTTACGATAGAGCAATCAGAAAGTGATTTATTGCCCGACTTGGACACCAATGCAAATTACAGATGCTAACTAATTAGTTGGCAGAAAAAATACGCGCGTTATTCTGATCTTTAAATGTTAACAGCATGCTACGCCAGACAGAGTCAGTCAAAAAATGTTGAACTCGAACTATCTTTTTGTTTGCAGTTCCCCGACTTGGCACATGCACATTCGACGAGAGAAAAATAGGTTCGCTTTGACTTTTTGGTTCAATGCCCTGACTTGTCTGTATTTAAGGTGGAATATCGGTCATTATCATATGGAATCGTTAGAAACCGGTATTGTTCGTGGGCTTGTGGATCATGTTCACCGGAAATGATCGAAAGGTTCACGAACAAAGCCGATCTCGGACGGAAATCTCTGAGCCTCTGTACTGTTAATAAATACCGACGTCATACGGAAATAGCCAAAAAAATGTCTATCTTTTGTGGATTAAAATTAGAATAGTATATTTAGATGTGTATGTGGTAACGCGCCCTTGTATAAATGCATGGATGCGATTAATAGAAGGTATTAAGAATGTTATGGCTAATATGGGCCGATATGAAGGCTTGTGATAGTACAAACAGTAGGGCTAAAAATGCTTTTATGTTGCTAGAATTTTCGTACACGCATACGGGCATTGAAAGTCATGCAGAGACTGCACGGATTCAAAAGATTACCGGACCCTTTGCGTTCGTAGATGCAAGCCAAACTTGTCAAACTGTATCCTGGCATGTCTTCATTTTACTAAAAACATGCCGGATAGAAAAAATGTCTTTTTCAGGACCAAAAACAAAACTTCTTGAAAGTTACTTTCTCATATTGTTAACACATGTAATACTAAAAAATAAAACTGAACAACAACATAAAATGTGAGACGCGAAATTTTGGCTTTTTCTTTTTTCGTGGCTCTTTCGTAGTAACATTTCTGCACTTAAAACTAAGACCCTGATTATCCTAGGTCGATACATTACTCCAGAGTTCATAATGTAGGTTTTCTCGTTGAACGGCTCATTTGACTTTTATCTTGGCTTTTTCGTGGTAACATTTCTGCACTAAGAAATAAGAACACACAATGCCTTTTCTAATTAGTGCATTCATATTGCAAGGCGTAAATGTCAGGGAAAAAAACATCGAATGACAAGAAATTATGACAAACTCTTTCATCAGCCATTGATTTATGGCTAACGATGTGAGAGCCACAATACGATACAATACAATATTTTTTTTATTTCGATGTGCATAATACATAAATGACAGCTTTGCAATATATTATACAACGTGATCAGAGGGCAACAAAACGCGTAGTTATTAAATCAATATGAGCGAGAAATTGAGAATGAGAAAAAAAAATGAAGTATATAAAGAAAAAAATAAAGAAGGTACAGAATGAAGGATAGAAGCATGTTTTGTAGTTTAAATATGTTTGTTAAGCATGTTTATTTGAAAGCTCAATAAGCTTGTTTTCGTCATGGTTGCATATTTAACGATTTTTCCTTTTCGAAAAAAAAAAAAGGGAAATGGTTATGGAAACATTTATATGCTCGCCAAATAGTTAATTCTGAACGGCGAGGGTAAAAAATAACAAAAAATAATAATAAACATTTATATTAATTAGAAGGTACAGTTATGATAGGAGTGTGTTACTAAACAGTAACAGAAAAAAGGATCTTATGAGACGCTACGGTTAAATTCATTCTATTTCATCGAACAGAGATGGTTCGAATTGGAATGTGTCAAGGATAAAATTACATCCGAATGTCTTCACATGTCCAAATACAACAGATCTGCATCAGACGACTTTGAAAACATTGTGACAAAAACCTGAAAAATCTCCATTAAAGATAGCTTAATTGTTAAATAAAAATGAAAACATTGTGGCAAAAGGAGCAAAATGATTATCATGAGCAATTTCACCTTTGGCCACAATGTTTTCAAAAGTCAAAATGCCTCTGCAGGTTGGAAAGGGTTAAAGAATTTGTCTACAGTTTTGCCTATATGTTTTCAAAGTCGTCCGCTGAAAATGAGCTGTATCGGCATTTAACAAAAAAAGGGCATATCACGGCGACAGTTGACCTATTTATGATTCCTGGGTAAACAAACCAGCACTAGGCTAGAAAAAAATGCCTTTCCCAAGGGCACTCCATCATAACCGCCGCGACTTGGGATCGAACATGGAACGCCCGGTTCCAAATCCCCGACGCTACAACTCGGCCACGGCTGATTCCATTTTTCTTTCTTTTTCCTTTTTTTGTGTAAATGCCGCTCATTTATGATATGTGTGTACCATGGATTATACAGCGTACAACAAGTATAATGTAGCAGAAGTCACACCAAACGAAATGACGTAGACATTTGTGTACTCGTACATACGGGTACTTGCCCCCAGTTATAGCATAGCGTTTACTAGGTAAGATACCAGTACTTCTTGTCAATTTATCGTGTCACCTGCGAGTCAGTCGTAATGCTAACCAAACAATCCTGTTATAGCATAGCGTTTACTGGGTAAGATACCAGTACTTCTTGTCAATTTATCGTGTCACCTGCGAGTCAGTCGTAATGCTAACCAAACAATCCTGTTATAGCATAGCGTTTACTGGGTAAGATACCAGTACTTCTTGTCAATTTATCGTGTCACCTGCGAGTCAGTCGTAATGCTAACCAAACAATCCTGTTATAGCATAGCGTTTACTGGGTAAGATACCAGTACTTCTTGTCAATTTATCGTGTCACCTGCGAGTCAGTCGTAATGCTAACCAAACAATCCTGTTATAGCATAGCGTTTACTGGGTAAGATACCAGTACTTCTTGTCAATTTATCGTGTCACCTGCGAGTCAGTCGTAATGCTAACCAAACAATCCTGTTATAGCATAGCGTTTACTGGGTAAGATACCAGTACTTCTTGTCAATTTATCGTGTCACCTGCGAGTCAGTCGTAATGCTAACCAAACAATCCTGTTATAGCATAGCGTTTACTGGGTAAGATACCAGTACTTCTTGTCAATTTATCGTGTCACCTGCGAGTCAGTCGTAATGCTAACCAAACAATCCTGTTATAGCATAGCGTTTACTGGGTAAGATACCAGTACTTCTTGTCAATTTATCGTGTCACCTGCGAGTCAGTCGTAATGCTAACCAAACAATCCTGTTATAGCATAGCGTTTACTGGGTAAGATACCAGTACTTCTTGTCAATTTATCGTGTCACCTGCGAGTCAGTCGTAATGCTAACCCAACAATCCTGTTATAGCATAGCGTTTACTGGGTAAGATACCAGTACTTCTTGTCAATTTATCGTGTCACCTGCGAGTCAGTCGTAATGCTAACCCAACAATCCTGAGCGTCAAGCAGCAAAAGCACTTACTACCATTTTTTAAAAAAGAATTTGGTCCATGTTGTTAAAAACCTCTTGAATATTGTGACTGAAACCAAGATGATTGATTGATTGATTGATTGATTGGGGTTTAACGCCGTTTTTAACAATTTCTCAGTCATATCACGGCGGCCAGTTCACCTACTCATGTGTTTCCTGGTTTTCTTACACCAGTACTCCACACAACAATCTTCCCAAGAAACTGGCTGCTTTTCCACATAGACTTAGCCCATTGGTGGAAGACGAATGACGCATGTCGCAATGACTTTTGTCAAACGTCGGAAAGAAAGTTGGCCGAGCCGGGATTCGAACTCACAACCCCTGGATTGACAGCCCGCGTCGTTACCGACTGAGCTACCGGGACTCGGCTGAAACCAAGATGAACATTCGTACAGTTCGATCATTGTGGTTTAAATTACTTGTCGTATAACAATGTGTTCTACTCTTTTCAATAATATTGCTATCATTTAAAGAGTGTCAGAGTTTTGCCGAGATTTTTTGAAGGTTTTGTTTAGCTGATTTGTTGTATTTGAGGAGCGTTTTGCTTGTTCGAAAATCCTATGTTGTAGGTACTCATTAGAATCGTCTCAATGCGACGATTAGATTGAGCACCTACATCATAGACTTTGGTTGGATAATAAGAGAGATATTGTGGGGAAACGGAACTCTGGAAAGGGTTAAGCCCCGTCCATCTTCTCAGTCGAAAATCTGCTTATGTTTCACCGTCTTTGTCAAAACTCGGAGAGACGTCACTCTGTAAGGATAGCCTAGGTTGTGGTACCGGTGGTTTCGAACCCCTGACCTCCATTTCGTAAGCTTTCTCCGTTGAATGCTTGGCAAGCCATCGTTTGGCGAAGAAAAGGGCGCAAATCGTGAATACTACGGATGCGGCCTTTGCACTGAGATCGATGGCTATGAGATTAAACCTCATTTCTGGAACGATAACGGTTTCATTTAAAGCTGAATTAAGCCTTAACCCACAAATGAGCCTTCCCGTGAGACAACCAACAGTATAGCCTCTGCGTAATGTAACGACCCAGATCATCCTGCGCAATCCGCGCAGACTGATCCGGGCCGACATATTCCGTCGCAGGGGTGTAGAGGTATAGAGTAATGATTCCTGAAACAGAAGATCCACAGGAGGCGAAAATTGTCTGTCCGGGTTAGCCTGCGCGGCATGCTTAGGCTGATCCGTGTCGATACTTTACGCAGAGTCCACAATGTTGGTTTTCTCACGGCACGGCCGCAATGTGGATGCATCTACAGAAGTCGACTTTTGAAAACATAAGTGTTATCAACACTGTAAAATAATTAAACCTTAATTCGTAGACGTTGTCCATATCTGTGCTGAGATATTTTCAAAGTAGTCTGCTGCAAATTGGTTTTGTATGTGGGAAACGTTAACCCTTTCCCACATATAGACGCTTTCTTACGCCTTTGCAGCAGACAACTTTTGAAAACATTATGACAAAAGGAAAAATTGCTCAAAACGAGCAATTTCTCCTTTTCCCACAATGTTTTCAACTTTAGATTTTGTATGTGGTTAAGATAAGTTTAACCCTTTCTCTGCAGTAGACTACTTTTGAAAACATCGTGACAAATGAAGAAGTTGCTCAAAACGAGCAATTTTCCCCTTTTGCCACAATGTTTCTAACTTTTTTCAGTAATTCAACCTACGATTATACAGATTTTCCATATTTTTTAGTAGGCATTTTTAAAGTCGATTTGTTGTATGTGGGAAAGGGTTTAAAAGTATCTCTCGTTCAGTTCTATAGATACTTTAACCTTTTCCCTCATATAGACGCTTTCTGACGCCTCTGCAGCAGACGGCTTTTTGAAAACAAAGTGACAAAAGAAGAAATTGCACAAAACGTGCAATTTCTCCTTTTGCCACAATGTTTTCCACTTTTTGTCATAGGTTATCCATTCATTTATGGAGATTTTCTATTTTTTGACAAAATACGTTCAAAGTCGTCTGCTGCAGAATTGCCGTATGAGGGAAAGGGTTAAACGATGCATGACATGACGTATACGTAACATGTAAGCTCATTGGCTAATACATTTGCAGTCTGGAGTTACCTGCTTTACCGCTTACATTATCCAATCAGGGTCAACAATCAATCAACCTGACTTAGATGATAGATCTAAGTAATACTTAAACCCTTTCCCACATACATCAAATTTACTCAAGATCTGGAAAGTCTCTAGAAATGAAGGTATACTTACTAAAATAAAGTTGAAAGAACATTGTGGCAAAAGGAGAAATTGCTCGTATTGAGCAATTTCTCCTTTTGTCATAATGTTTTCAAGAGTCGTCTGTTACTTAAAATCACATTTCATCAGTTTTCTAATATTTCGTAAAACATGAATGGTGGAAGGTATTTCAGTATATGACTAAGTTGACATAAAAAGTTACATTGCTGAATAACAATACTTGTTAAGAAATGAAATATTTTGGCAATCTGGTATTTGTTCACAGGTGGTCTTTAATTATAGGGTTATTTATGCAGAAAATGAGTTATTTGGAAATGAAAATTGTGTTTGCTATAGACGGGGAATTGCTAAACAATGGTGGTCTTTATCAGAGGTTTGACTGTATACGTATACAGAGTTCCGGTAATAATAAGCATTCTCTGGAAATTTGACGAATTATCAAACATACACTACAAAACCTGTACAGTTCTTGAATCACTATATGAGCCGTTCCACGAGAAAACTAACATTATGGACTCTGCGTAAAGTATCGATCTGGAACCTAAGCAATGTTGGTTTTCTCGTGGAACGGCTCTTATGGCGGTAAACTAATCTGACCAGACTGTACAGAAGCATGGAACGCATGCGCACAAAGACCAGAAGGTCACGAGTGCCTCTTGTAAGGAAATGATACGGTTTACTTTTACCGAAATTCATGATAAATTGGTTGTATACAACGAAGAACGCTGTATATATAGAGTTTATCTACCACTTAACTTTGGATATTGACACTTATAGAGTATACTAACCATTGCTATGCTATTTATAGACTATACAAGCAACGGATATGCTATTTATAGAGTATACAAGCCATGGCTATGCTATTTATAGACTATACAAGCAACGGATATGCTATTTATAGAGTATACAAGCCATGGCTATGCTATTTATAGAGTATACACTCCACGGATATGTTATTTATATACTTAAGAAGCCATTGCTTTGCTATTTATAGAGTATATAAGCCACTGATATGCTATTTATAGACTATTCAACCCATGGATATGCTATTTATAGAGTATACAAGCCATGACTTTGCTATTTATAGAGTAAATAAGCCATGGATATGCTATATATATAGTCTAGGAACCATGGCTATAATATTTATAGAGTTTACAAACCACGGATATGTGACTCACCTGTATTATCGTAGAGAGAACACGACCCGGTACTACCGCAGTTATCTTTCCAAACAAGACAGAAGGAGTCGAACATCTTACCCAGAATTATTGGGGCTGGCAAATATACTGAAACAAAAGGGAAATAATATTCAAGCACTTTTTGAAACATGTGACAAAATGGTTGGCGTTTCCAACGTCCTGTGCAATCCACACATAGCCAAAACCATAGAGTAAAGGCAAGTTTTTGACGTAAGTACTCCAGGTTCTTCGTCCAACATCATCCAAGGATTTTTGCATTAAATAACAATTTCGAAGATATCTGTTATTTGGCATTACTAATAAACGAGTAATATCGCAGCAACAAGACAACTCAACATACACATCATTGTGTCGTTCTTCCACCCTGTGTAAGTGTCGTGTTTGCGAGTTTAATGTGCATGTCGGCGTGTCGTCGTCTCTCAAGATGGCCAATACGAGGTGCAGAAATGAGCCACCATATATATAACATGTGTTGGTATTTTCCAAATTGTCTCTAACGAAAATAACGGTCATTATTATTATAGTGAATTGGCCATATATATTTATGGTAACACGGTCATGTGTGGGGATTTTCCAAAAGTTCTCAAACGAAAACTCGGACGCCTTAGGCGCAACCTAGGTTCCTGTGGATATTAATCCGAGGCCGAATTTCTTCGGTATTGGTAATTCGTTTTCCAACCGCTTTTACAACAGTGTTTAACCGCTGCATAAAGCGGTATGACGAAAATTATACAATACGGTAATTTATTGGTAACTAAGATTAGATTGCGGCTCCGTTCGTTTCGTGTGTTCCGTCTACTATGTTTACCTTTGCATATGATACTTGTCTATGAGGTAAAAATAAAAAATAAATGAAAAAAAGGGAATATAATGAATTTATAATAGAGACCTACCCAATAATGCTAACAAGAAGGATTGTAATCCGACAGCCATAGCTCGATCTTTGGCCTCTATGCTCCTGAAATTAACATACAAGTTATAGCCATTACTCGTATTAAGCCTTAATAGGTCAATGCTGCTACGTCGAATACCGGTATAGTAGTGAACGATGTACTCATAACTGGTTCCTCACTGAACATACCTATATGACAACGCGTAAAGGCTAATCTCTCCCTGGTTTTGAGTTGACGTGCTGTCAGCCAATCAAATTTAACATTACATATAACGATTGGCGTTATTTTAAATTGTCAAACTTTTACCGATGATTTGGAATTTTCGTTACAAACAAAGTTAGTGTTATGCATAATTAGCATGTTTAAAAACACTAACCATATTTAGTAAGTAAGTAAGTAAGTAAAGTAAAGACTTTATTTTGTGAGGGTGACCCATTTAGTGACTGGACACTAATCTTCCATGGGGCCCTCAATAATAGCATAATAACATGTTGAAAATATACACATAAAACATAATAAAATATGTACATGATAGAATGACATGAAATATTAACACGTGAAAAGAAGCCAATCAACCCATTTTTTTTTCAGTTAAATGCCCATTTTAAATACATATTTTTGAAAGACGTTAGCTTCTGACACATTTTTATCTCTTTTGGAAGACTATTCCACACTATAGGACCGGAATATGACAAACTATTTTTATATATTTCAAGTTTACTTTGGGGAATCCAAAAGTTCATATTAGTTTCCGATCTTAATGTTATAGTACTAGTTGTATTAACTTGTTCTTTCATCTTAAACATATCACGCAGATAATTTGGACTATCATCGTTCGCCATTTTAGACATTGCTATTGCTTTATTAAATGTAACTCTATCTTCAAATTTAAGTATATTTAGATTTTTATTTGTTTGGAACAAACAAATTTAGTAGCTGCAATTCTGAAGCCGTTCGTCTTATTTAAAATTCCATGAATTTCATACGCGTGAAAGTAGTACTCAATACTTGCTCTTACTTTTCAAATGTATCACGATTTTTGAAATAATGATATATTTATATCGTCTTTGTTTTCTTATGTGGTTCTTATATTCAAAGAGAATTACGAAATAAAATGAAACATTGTATTTTAAAACATGAATGCGGAGAGATTTATAAATCTCAATGAGTGAACTGCTACAGGGAGAACTATTTCCGATTTAAGCTCCAGATACGGTATTTGAATTTTCAATCACGCATTGAAAATGTAGATAAAAACAGAATTGAAAATATTTTCTTTGTGCCTTGTCGGCCATATAAATATAGTATAAAGAATTAAAAAAACAAATATGTGCGTCATAAAATGCATTTAAAATGAGAGTAACACATTTGCAGATAAATCGTGATCGTCGAATTCTATTTATAAATACAACGGTATGGGGGGAGGGTCTAAAGTGCGGACGCGATCTGCGGACAAATACATTATAGAGGGAAAATGCGGACAAATGCAATATAGAGGGAAAATGCCGACGCAATAGAATATAGAGCAAATCTGCGGACGCTATGATTTGTTGTAAAAATGTTTAATTAAAGATGGGCAACTGTGTATAATTTGTTACATATGATCATATCCGGGGTTTTCTTTGTAAATATATAATGTGTTTGATTGCTTTTATCAGTGATATAGAATAAACCAAAAATCGAGATCATGCTGAAATGGAATCTCTTTGTAAAGTGTTTTAACGACTTTCTTCTTTATATCATATCTATAGATATCAATAAAGAGAATTGATGGATTGATTTTCCGACAAGTAAATGTCTTTTGACGCATCTGCAGCGGACGAAATTTGAAAACATTGCAAGAATAGAATAGGTTGCTAGTAACTAGCCATAGGTTTTGCTTCAATTATATCCTCTCCTTTACACTCGATTGAAGGGTCATGAGTTCTAGTTATTGTTGGGCCTCTTCATTTTCTACTTTGTAACTTTCAACAGTTTTCCATGTGCCATACTACGAGGCAAATGATCCATGCAACATTCTATTCTGTAGGGTACTTGGAAGGGGCAGAACAATTTAAATAACAAATAAACAATAAGTATATATATATATACAACACTTTAAATCTTAATTTATTTCTAGTAATTATATATATATGCAACTATAATACTAATCTATAACAAATAAGTTAAATGTTTTGTTCTTGCTGTGTAAACAGTAAAAAGCAACATATATTGAAAACATTGTGGGAAAAGGAAAATTTGCTTATTTAAACAATTTCTTAATTCCAATAACCTTTCTTTACCGTCGTATAAACCAAATTTGTATTTGAAGGCTGTTATAAGTAAAAAACTTAAATGTTGCCAATTTAATCACATATCTTATCATTATAATAGCCAAATAATTAACAAAAGTTACAATTAAAGTCCGCATCTGTTGTCGAAATATCCACAGGTGCATTAACACAAGATTTGTGAAACCAATTTGTGCATATATCACATTGTACCATGACGGTATCGACACATCCCGGCAAGTTACAAATACATACATGTATATGATAGGTTTATTGGGAAAAGGGGTTACATTTATAATTTGTTTGGAATGACACTCGTAAACAATGGTAATTAACAGTGTATGGTCACGCATCCTTAATTGATTTGGCAAGCTTAAACACCCTTTAAAGGAAACAGCGGCCAGCTTAGGTGTATACTGTAGAGTAAAATTCGGACGGCACAGGTATTGGTTTTCTCTGGAGCATTTAATCCTTTTATAATGCATGATTTCAATTACTCTTTCATTTGGATAGATGTTTCTTTTTTAGCTCACCTGAGCACGAAGTAAATAACCAACGCTAAATGTCGCAAAATCTTCTAACGTTATATGTCGCATCTGTAACGCCAAATGTCGCAAAAAATTGTACTGCCGCTATATGTCGCAACATCAACGCTAAATGTCGCACTCTTTTATAAGCACTCTTTTGTAGTATTACTGTTTCACAATGTACATATTACAATGTTTCATCTGACTCTGTCCCTTCTTTTTTTAGTTATGGCTCCTGAGGTAGTCATTTTTTGCGACAAAAATTCTAATGAACCACTATATCGTTAGTGTATAAATCAATATCGTAAGTGAGCGAATCCATATCAGTAGTACAAGAGTGCATATCGCTTGTGTGAGAGTCCTTATCGTAAGAGTGCGAATCCATATCGATAGTACGAGAGTGCATATATATTTTGACTATATGTCGCACTTGACGTTATATGTCGCAAGGCTGACGCTAAATGTCGCAAAAAAATGACTACTTCAGGAGCTATAACTAAAAAAAGAAGGGACAGAGTGAGATGAAACATTGTAATTTGTACATTGTGAAACAGTAATACTACAAAAGAGTGCTTATAAAGGAGTGAGACATTTAGCGTTGATGTTGCGACATATAGCGGCAGTACCTTGTTTTGCGACATTTGGCGTTACAGATGCGACATATAACGTCAGAAGGTTTTGCGACATTTAGCGTTGGTTGCGACGTTTAGCATGTTTCTTTTTTTTAGCTCACCTGAGCACGAAGTGCTGAAAGTTAGTTATTGTGATCTCCTTTTCTTCTACCAAACTGATTGGCAGATTTTCAAATTATTTTAAAGAAGTGTTCCTTGGCCGCCAGGGAGCGGGGCTTTTTTGCTTTTATATGGCTATATTGTAAACTCAAAAAAATCTTATCCTCCAAAAGTGTCAGGCCGATTTTCAAATAATTTTGTAGAAATGTTCCTAGGGTGACCCTCTATCAGATTCCTTCCAGCCAAGTCGAAAAACATTGCCGCCAGCGGTGGGGGCTTTTTTGCCTAATATGGCTATAGTAAAAACTTGAAAAATCTTCTCATCCGAAAGTTTTTGGCCAATTTTCAATTTTTTTGTAGAAATGTTCATTGGGAGACCATCTATCAGATTCCTCCAAGCCATGTTGATTGGTCGAAAAACATGGCCGCCAGGGGGGCAGGGCTATTTGGCCTTATATGGCTATAGTGAAAACTTGAAAAATCTCTTGTTAAGCAGGAAGCTTTTGAGTAAGATTTTAGAAAACCCTTGGTCAATGGTGATTTTTTTTGTAACAAAAATTATTAAATACTTAGATGAGTGAGTCGGGGCCATAATGGTTATCCATTTGTTTTACATGTCTTTTGAAACTTGGACATTAAATATAATATTCACATGTATGTCTCATGATTTATTTTTATAGACAACTAAAATGGCATTTAATTTTAACGGATGCGTCATTTATTCTTTTACCCGAAGTTGTAATATTTATAAACAATGCATAGTTTATAAATCACACATCTATGCAAAGGCAAATGTTTGAACAGTTTTATGTACCCAAACAAATTCAGTGCCTTCAGCGCTTTGATTTAATGCGCTTTCAAAATTGGTATAATTTATTCCTAATATTAGTTTACATGCCCTCTTCTGCAAACGATGCATTTTATTTTTATTTGGATTAAACCTGGTTTGTATGTGTGTGTATCAGAAGCGCTTTAAATGGAGATACGCTAGCGGTTTTACCCTCAGGGTTTGAAACATCTCGCCTGAAGTCTCGGAAAATCCCTGGGGTAAAATTCTGCCCGTTTCGATTTGATGAGAATGGCATCAGGGGAAGTAACCAATCTACGATTCATCCTTGTCTATTGAAATTGACTTTCATATGAAATATCCGTTGACTCTGGACTGTATGCAGAATCAATACAGTTTTATATGAGCCGTCTAGCGAGAAAACCAACATTGTGGTATCTGCGTAAAGTGTCAACCCGGATCAGCATAAGCATGCCGCGCAGGCTAATCCGGCCATACACTTTTCGCCCTCTATGGATTTTCTGTTTCAGGAATCACTACTCTATACATCTATCCCTCTAAGACGGAATGTGTCGGCCCGGATCAGTCTGCGCGGACAGCGCAGGCTGATCTAGTCGATACATTACACAGATGCCATTATGTTGGTTTTCTCGCGGGACGAGAAATATTCTTGTTTAACTGACGAAAGCAAATTCATTTAAAGCTTGCAGAAACATTTATCATAATCATATGTGAAAGTTCGTTAACAAAATGCATATAAAAGCATATCTTGTAAAGGTTGTTTATATTTTCATTTTTGAACTTACATTTTCCACATACAGACGCATCTTCATGCCTCTGCAGCAGACGAATTTTGAAAACGTCGTCGCAAATGGAGAAATTGCTCATAATGTTTTCAAATGATTATACGTCCATTTATGGATTTTCCATGTGTTTGCCTATATGTTTGCAAAGTTGTATACGAGAAAGGGAGGGTTAACTCTATGCAATGACGAGTTGATCCTTCTAGTGAGTGTCCACAACTTAGGGTTCGTAATGAAATTAAGATGATACCACAAGAAAATGACTAAACTATGAACAGTTCTAAGAGAAAACCAACATTATAGACTCTGCGTAATGTATCGACCCAGTTCAGCATGCGCAATCCGTACAGGCTATTCCGGGTCGACACACGACACATTCCATCTCAGGGGAATAGAGGTATAGAGTAATGATTCCTGAAACAGAAAATCCACAGAAGGCGAAAAGTATCTGTCCGGGTTAGTCTGCGCGGCATGTTTAGGCTGATACGTGTCGATACTTTACGCAGAGTCCACAATGTTGGTTTTCTCGTGAAACGGCTCAATTATGTTTTATAGGTAAATAGTCAAACACAAACCTCAGCATGACTACGTAGGATGGGGCTATTGTTGCTGTCCCTATAAGGGAAGTGAACGCATTGACTGCCACAAAGGGTATCAGAAGGTTACATCCGGTATCACATATCCCGTTTACAACACTACCGGAAGCGATGGCAGAACAATTACTGTAACCCTGTAAATATATCACCAGGTCAATATTCGAGTCAATTTGCCATTTATTTTTTTAAAATGAAATAAAACCGAATTATACGGGAAAAAAACCCATAAATGTTTTTTTTTCGCTCATAGGTAACAGGTGTGAGAATTTGTTTTTTTTGTTTTCAATAACCCATGCACCTTTCTGAAATGAAACTGGCAAAATCCATGGGGGCTGCCATTTTGGTTATGTATAAAATGAGACGAAAAACACGGATTAAAAATGATTGTCGTCTTTTTAATATTTTTTTTTAAAAATCGATATTTAAGATCATTAAAGTGATGTGTTATTTCGTGTTAATTAACATTTGTACAAACACGTTAAAAATAAATGGAATTGAAAAATATGTGACGTGACGTCATTTCCGTAACACTTCATCTTGGCGTAACGTCAAATGGTGCGACGTCGTTTCCCGCAAAAAAAGTGGTATCAACATTAAAGACCCCAAATTCTTATACATGAGCTATAGACTCACTCATACAAAGTATAATTATTTATCAAACATTGTGGCAAAAGGATAACATTCTCATAATGAGCAATTGTTCTTTTGGCGACAATCATTTCCTAAGTCGTTTGCTGAAAAGAAGTCAGAAATCGTCTCTAATAGTGAAAGGGTTTAGCAGAAATGTGACCCCTTACATAATTTGTTCCTGTCATATTAACTAGTTGAAAAAGGCAGTCGCCAGGTGGAATCAGAAAATGGCAGATATATTTGCTTCTTTAGCATAATGCAGGTGATCGATAAAGGATCATCTTGGCCCTCATGTTTTAACCTCGTTCATCATAAATGTATTCCTTGATTTTCTGAAAGTCTTTACTTTATTATTTTCTGTTCGTAATAATAGACGACAGCAATACGAAATCTGAACATGTTTTGATCATGCAAAAAACATGACATTAACATTTTTATCATCTAGTCAATTACTTATAACTCATTTTTTATGTCCAAAGTATGCTCTTTAATTTTTGTTTATAATTATCTTACGTTTATTCGTAAATAGGTAGCACCTATAGATATATTATGAATGAAAATCTGTGTTGTCACTTAAATCAAATGAATCGATTAAGTCATAAGTTGATTCATCTACTAGTACTATTGTCTAAGTGGTTAATCTGCGTAGCATTATTTAGTAATATATGTTATGCTATAATTGAGTTAGCCGAGCCCCGGTAGCTGAGTTCGTATCGACGTGGGCTGTCAATCCAGAGGTTGTGAGTTCGAATCCCAGCTCGGCCAAATAACTTTCCGTCATTTGACAAAAGTCAATGCGACAAGCGTCACTCTTCTTCCAGCAATGGGGTAACAGTCTACGTCGAAAAGCAGCCAGTTGCTAGGAACCCTCTTTTTCCCTGATACAAGATGATGTGAACATACACTATTGCCGACTTGTACCTTTTCTCATGCATGCAGTTTCTAATATAGAAATGTTTAGCACAATGAAAAACGACTTAAAGTCTTAAAAGACTTAGTACGTATTTGGAAATAGGCAGGGACAGTATCACAGTGACGATGTTTTCATCCTTTATGAATTCAAGTAACGAAAACACCTTACCGGATTATATAACCCTGTCATCCTTGCGGACGCATTTGACGCATCTGCAGCAGACGACTTTTGAAAACATTGTGGCAAAAGGGGAAGCTGCTCATAATGAACAATTTCTCCTTTTGCCACAATGATTTCAATCAAGCCTATTCAATAATTGCACTTTCATATATAGAGAGTTTTCATAATTTTGCATTGATGAGCCGTCCTGCGAGAAAACCAACATTGTGGGCTCTGCGTAAAGTATCGACCCGGATCAGCCTAAGCATGCCGCACAGGCTTACCCGGCTAGACAATGTTCGACTCCTGTAGATTTTCTGTTTCATGAATCATTACTCTTTACCTCTATCCACCTGGGACGGAATATGTCGGCCCGGATCAGTCTGCGCGGACTGCGCAGGCTGATCTGGATCGATACATTACGCAGAGGCCATAAAGATGGTTTTCTCGCGTGACGGCTCATATGTGCTCATAGTCAGTAGCATGTGGGAGAGGATTAAGATTAAGTTGTATTCAAACACTACGGACGGACGGACTGACCATTGTTAGTTCCATCTGACAGCCCGCGTGACAAGGCGAGAAAAATGTGTGTCCGTCTGCACATACTGGTATATAGGGCGCGCTTGAACAGTCACAGGACAAATTGGCGGAAAACCTGAAGAAAAAGAAAGATACTATTCTTCAAATATATAGCTTCGATAAACTCAATGTTTCAAACGCTGAGTTTGATCAAGGTTTTCACTTTCACTTTTTACTCTGTCTTTTCCTCCCCTCTATACTTTCGTCAGTATGTGTTTGTTTACACTGGGTTTTACACCGTTTCTACACTATATTAAGTTATATCACGGTGATAGAACACTTATTCAAAATCCCTGGGTGAACAAAACAATACTAGGATATGACATGTGCCTTGCCATAGGGCATTAAAACAATACTAGGATATGACATGTGCCTTGCCATAGGGCATTCAACCATGACCGCCGGGGTGTTGAAATCGAAGACGAGGTTCGAAATACTCCACGATTACCTCTAGCAGATTCCAAATATCTTAACTCTTTCAGCGCCGAATTGTTTGAGTGGACTCTTCCATGTTCAAAATCGGGTGTCTCAATTTATGAATGTTTTGGGCTATTTTGATAACTAAAAGGCAAACAATGCTGATTTCAGGTGAGACAGCTCGTTACGAGCTGACTCACCTGAATCTGTATTGTTTGCATACACCTCAATATTGCCTGTGGCGCTGAAAGAGTTAAGTAAGTGAAAACATTAAATCAAATAAACACACGTTTAATTTGATGTACAGTGTAAAGATTTAATGATAAATGTATTCGTTAACACAAACATTCAATTTTACTTGTGACATAGTCGACCAGTGGAAAACACCGCTTTTGTTCGTTCTCTTTACGTGGAACTGATTCCGATATCAAAATAAAAACACAGAATCAATATTCTATTGTTTATTATTAAAGTCAAGTAACATCGCTCTATTCAAGATGTGAGAAAAACGAAAACATCAACAATCTCCCAATAAATCCATGTTTACATACGCAAGCGATCACTATTCCGCCTCCCCGTCTTCCTGTACAGTGTAAAGATTTAATGATAAATGTATTCGTTAACACAAACATTCAGTTTTACCTGTGACATAGTCGACCAGTGGAAAACACCGTTTTTGTTCCCTTTACATGGAACTGTTTCCGATATCAAAATAAAAACACAGAAAAATATAGGATCCATCATGAGTTTTCTTTGGAGATCAAGATTTCTTAAATGAGTCTAGAAAAAGACGGTTATTAACCGAGCCTCTTGGCGAGGTTAATAACTCTCTTTTTCGAGACAAATTTAAGAAATCTACTCCAAAGAAAAACGAGTGATGGATTCTTTTTATCACCTAAACAGTGTGTTTTAATGAAAAATATTGACAACATCAAAACAAAGACCGAATAACATATTCTTCATAAGAACTTGTGATTCACCGCATAAAAAAGTAGTCCTCATCATTTTTGAATAAGAAGAAAAACAACAACAATGTTTTAAACAATTAAGACTCGTTATTTATTCAAAATAACGTATTATTGCATTTTTCAATGTGTAACATTTAACAACTTAACAATAAACATAATAAAGATAAAGGTCAAAATGACGTCATCAGTAGTCGCGTGTATGACGTGTTTTTGTTATCACACGTGTATGATAACGTTGTTCCGTGATTTGTTCTCAACTTGAAAATAAGGGTATTTATGTGATAATTAATATTCTATTGTTTGTTATAAAAGTCAAGTAACATCGCTCTATTCAAGATGTGAGAAAAACGAAAACATCAACAATCTAAGAATAAATCCATGTTTACATACGCAAGCGATCATTACCTATATATCCTCCCCGTCTTCATGTAGCTTTCCCCGTAACAACTAAGTACAGTTAAACCTGTGTATAAGGACCACCCACGGGACGCAACACAATAGTCTTTGTTCACAGGTGGTCTTTGATTACAGGGTAATGTATGCAGAAAATGAGAAATTTGGAAAGTAAATGTGGTTGCTAATGACTGGGAATCGCTATTCCAATGTGGTCTTTAGCACGAGTTTGACTGTAGTTGCTATAGTTTGTGTCAAGAGATAAGTTGACGATGATAGGGTTTTGTTTCGTAGATGACAACGGCTTAACCGAGAGAGGCTATGTACAATTTGGACGATACATATATATATATAAAATCCTCAGGCTACCCGGCCTATGTTGATCTATAATAACTAAAGGGAACCATTCCGTGGTCACGGCCCAAAACTGCATTTCGTGTGTGGTTTCAACTGTCTGTAACGGACTTAAAACTATCTATTCACCGTATATGCTCAGACAGTTTGTCGCAAGTCCCACAACATCTATGTTTGGACCTATCTCTTCAGAGCTACCTCGATCCCAGAGCAGACGGTGTAAAATAGCCGGGTGTAGAACAGTGTTGACTCCCCTTCGTTCCCTTATGTTACGGTGATATATATCTTTATAACTGATAATATTGACGAGCCTAATTCGGCCTGTGTGGCATGAAACTTGGAAGGTCTATAAGTATGTGTAGGTTTCGTACAAGTGCGCAAGCGCACCGGAAGTGAAACACAACCGGCATCTCAGCCATGAAATTTACGAGACACGGGAAAATTTGTGGAATTTCAGTGGTAAAAAGATGTAAAGGTAGGTTGATAATTGTCTTTCGTTATAATAGAAAGTATTTTGTGATAGGTGTCAATCATTAACTCCGCCCACACTGATTTATGTTTGTAAGATTTAATGGTCTCATTTGCCGGTAAGACTAAGAGTTAACTCCCGAATGTACAGGCTAACCATCGTCTTCATTAAATGCACATGTAGTTTAAATTCATGCACTGATTTTTATTTCTTAACTTGACGCACGTCGCGTATAGAGCTCCTATCCACGTATATATTATCCATTCCGCGAGAACACCAACATTGTGGACTCGGCGTAAAGTATCGATCCAGATCAGCCTAAGCATACCGCGCAGACTAACCCGGACAGACACTTTTCGCCTCCTGTGGATTTTCTGTTTCAGGAATCATGACTTTATAAATCTATCCCCCTGAGACGGAATGTGTCGGCCCGGATTAGCGTGCGCGAATTGCACAGGCTGATATGGGTCGATACATTACTTAGAGACCATAATGTTGGTTTCCTCTTGGAACGGCTCATATGTTTTTTTTAAATTTCGTTTCGTCCGGAGATATTGACGAATTCGGCTATCTATCTTTACTGCGTGACTTACTATTTATTGATATCATTGTAAATAACTTCTTTGTTTGTGTGCGTGTGTGTATATATATATCTATGCTCTCACTGTTTTAATGTTTAATATGAAATGTAATAAAGAATGTATAATTATTAACTGACCCACTCTGTGTATCGAATCCAATAATATCTGGTCGGTCACAACCAAGGAAAAACAGCGAACTGTAAAGTGTCGATGTTATAAGACGGCTTATGAGCAGCATTTTGAAACATCCCACCAATCCAAGTTTTAATCTCCGGGTTATAACACCACCTACGAACGTACCGATAACCGCAGTGAGTAACTTTTCCAAACCTGAAATGTTCAAGAGAAAAATGTTACAATTGCATTCCTTTCTTTTTGCTTTAATGAGGGGTTTAAAGTTCTCTTTTCCCAAAATAACTCTCTTATTATCAAACCAAACCCTATAATGTGGATGCTCAATTTGATTGTGTTAGAGGGATAAATAAAGATTTAAGAAGATTCAAAACGCCACCCGTATCCAGAGCTCTGTAGAAGCATAGCTTAAAGAACAATTCGTATAGTAAGGATGGCAGTAGTCGATACGGTGCAGTAGAGTCTAAAACCTGAAATATTCAAGAATATAATTGAATAATGGTATTCCTTTAGATTATTATTATTATTATTATTATTAGAGTTGCAAGATGTAAATATGATGGTTTTAACCCTTTCCCATATAAAGACGCATTTTGACGCCTCTGCAGCAAACTTATTGTGAAAACATTTTGACAAAAATAGAAATTGCCCAAAAGCGAGCAATTTCTCCTTTTACCATAATGTTTTCAACTACTTAAGTAATTAAATAGTGTTTGATGGAGATTTCCCGTGCTTTTTGCCTAGATGTTTTCAGAGTCATCTGCAGAACATTGGTTGTATGTGGAAAAGTTTGTTTTTTGTTTGTTTTGTTGGTGTTTAACGCGGCTTTCGAAACGAAATCAGTTACATCACGGCGTTTCCTGGGTAAGTTACCATTTATCCTGACACCAGCCAGTCTGTCGTAATTCTAACCCCTCAACCCTGAGCGCCAAGGAGGGCAGCCATTATTACCATTGTTAAAGTCTTTGGTATGACCCGACCGGGAAAAGAACCCGCGACCTCCTGCACCCGAGACGGACGCTCTACCACTACACCACCGAGGAGGTCTATATGTGGGAAAGGAAGGGTCAAGTAGCAGTTTCTCTATATGTTTAATTGACTGCGAGTGAATCTAGATGTGTCAAGCAGAAAATATTTAAACATTAAACCAATATTAGAAAGGCGGCCCACATGACTAGATTCAGATCATGCATACATGTTTAGTTTAAACTTATTTATTTCACTTCGATTGCGAAACAAGCTTTCAGCTTATGTTGAGCATTCTTGATGTCTGCTTCCTGGAGACTTAACCAGTTCTCGCGCCGTTTGTGTGGAATATTCCCAAAGTCAGAACCCGCTCATCACGGGACTCGAAACCGGGACATTTGGTACGAGAGGCCGGCGCTCTACCTCTGCACCACTGTCTTCCACTGAGTTCATAATTAGATAAATAAATATTCTTTATTTTTAAGTTTTTAATGACGAAATAAAGTCACATGAAGCCTTCGTCACGTAACTCTTTTAATCCTTTAAAGCACGCACATGTATTAGTATGTTAGAAATAACAATAAAAGTGAAAGTAAAAGTCTTCAATTATATAAGTTATTGCATCTGTATGGGGAAATATTGTATTGGCCGAGTTCCTTAGGCTGAGTTGCCTGAGCTTGCGAGGGCAGAACTCCGCCGAAGGAACGAGTCCCAAGAAAATATTTTATCATGATAATGCAATAACCTTTTTTATAGAATTATTTGATATTGGCTACTTAAAACGTGTTCTTTTGTTTGTTTTTGACACTTTACTTTTTAAAAATGAACTATTGTTTTGAATTGTTTTCATAAATACATATTTACGAACCGCCATTTGTGTTCACCATTTGGTTTCGACTCGAAATTGAATCGTCGACAAAATGATGTGTAACGCTTTTTCTAACAGTGGATTTTATTCCCACATAAAATATGTTATGGACATTTTCAGTCTTACTCATTCTTGGTTGTTTAATACATGACATACTAGTCCTCCTACCCTTGGTTCATCCTTTGAAGTGGCATTTTCCCTGAACAAGACATAAATGGTGTTTTGTGCCCACATAAAATAGTGTATGGACTTGTTTAGATTCTCATCTAAGCTAAGGGAACCGCACTTTAAACTCTTTCATCTGTGGTATGTTAATATTATCATTTGTATATCACAATAGCGGGTCACTGCTTAGACCACCATCTTTGTTTACTATTTTGGAAAATAACACGCTTAAATCAGAACTAAATGTTATACAACTACTGTGTTATTTCGACCTCATAAAAGATGAACAAACAGAAGAGGAGGTCTTCTTCATCGCTATCAAATTGTCTTTGCTGCCCTACGTGTCACACTTCTAGGACTGTATCACATTTAAAGAAATCCAGAAGAGACGCTTTTAACACCGCTACCACCTCAACTTCTAATCTGAGAGACCGTAACAGAAAACAAGCTCCTTTTAGGAATCCAGGATATCTCCCCCTCTCAAGGTCATAGGAAACAAATAGTTAGGCCTACAGTCAACCCAGCAATGGGTCACTATTATTCTGTGGACACTTCAAGCTCCGTCGACTCGGACAGTGATGATGATATTCAAGGACCTTCCTCCTTTTCTAATATTGTGTCAAATCATTGCTGTCTCTGGGCCGGCTTCGCATCTGGTGGCAGTATCTGTCCCCCAGATATGTCATGTGTAAAGTTAAAGTATATTTTATATACTGATCGGTTATCATATAGTATAGTTATGGCATTAATAAATTACCATTTTCAGTCTAACTCATTCTTGGTTGTTTTTACATGACATACTAGTCTTCCTGTCCTCGATCCATCCTTTGTAGTGTAATTTTCCCTGAACAAGATTTGATTTGATTGATTGGGGTTTAACGCCGTTTTTAACAATTTCTCAGTTATATCACGGTGGCCAGTTCACCTACCCATGCATTTCCTGGTAGCTTTACCTTTTAGTATAACACATACTTTTCACATTATATAAGTTTAAGTATAGTTTATATACTGATCGGTAATCATTTAGAATAGTTGTGTGTGTGTATGTGCGCCGAAGAAATAAACCTGAACGCTGCCCAGGCGAATAGAATAAACGAAACCGGTTGGCACGTTTAAAACCAATGTAGAGTCCTCTTTTAGTCCTTAAACTATACAAATATGTTTACATACCTAATACAATATTGGCCTTCCATGTTGGGATATGGAACTGGTTCTCGATGTATTTAGGACCAAACGAGCCGAGAACCAGTATTGCGAACATCGTCATTATCACTGATAGTAGATTACAGACATACGCAGGGGTCGTCAGTACTCTCAACACAGACTTGGGAATATCTGCAAAAAGACAAATAATTTAATGGTTAATGGTTGATGGATTGGTGATTGGCTTTAACGCTGCTTTCAACATTCACTTATTCATAATCCCTGGGTAAACAAACCAGTACTAGGCTAGAAAATGTGCCTTGCCCAAGGGCACTCCACCATGACCGTAGTGCCGCGACTTGGGATCGAACCCGGGACACCCGGTTTCGAAATCCCAGACGCTAACCACTCGACCACAGCGGATTCCTCAAACGTCAGATAGAATGTTGTTCGAGCTGGGTTTTGAACTCACAAGCCCTTCAATGACAACCCTCGTCGCTACCGACTAAGCTACATGAGCTAGGGATACAAATAACAGTTTACTTAATATGATATCTTCTACGTCGTCGAATCCTTTGAAAACATGTAAGAGAAAAAATGGTAAGTCCTTGAAAGAAAAGTGATACAGAGGTAAAATAAATAGTATTGGAAAAGGATAAATTACTCGTTGTTAGACATTTGAGCCGTCCCGCGAGAAAACTAACATAATTGCCTCTGCGTAATGTATCGACCCAAATCGACTGATCCGGGCCGACATATTCCGTCTCAGGGGGATAGAGGTATAGAGAAATGATTTCTAAAACAGAAAATCCACAGGAGGCGAAAATCTGATCAATCTGCGTAACCGTATGAGTATTATAATAATAATAACCGTAATGTTTTCGTTTGAGAATTTAAAAAAAAAGAAGAACACACACAAGACCGTGCTACTATAAATAGCCTCGCTGTATGATTATTTTTATAGGTCTAATAACGCCATATACATCCGCTAAAAAGTCCCTTAAAAAAACTTGCATATAAATGAGTGTATACCATCACCATAATACATTGAATATATGACATTGAGCTTTATAAATTCATTGTAAATGTGTATAGGATGCAATGGAAATGATTGATGTTATTACTTTTAGTATTTTGACCTAGTTTGAAAGTGAAAGAAGAGAATGTTAAACACCAGTTTTGTCCGGGCCCGATTTGGTCCAAAATGACGGAAACCATTTTCGCCTGGTGAATGCTTTCTTGCATAATGCATGACAGCCCACCCCCTATTTTCTTTGAATTGTTTAAAAACTTAGAGGTAACTCTTTTCAATGATATATGCTGTTCTACATGAAACACGCTTAGAAAGTGTGACTACCATATAGAGAAGCTGTTTATAATAACACAGTCCTGTAAGGGATTCCCTAAATTTATTTATACGATATTATTGCGGTTATTATTATTAAAATATAAGGACGATATACAGAGACTATTTGTATTACGAGGTATTGTGTGTTTTCACATTCAACTCGGACGCCTATGCCTAAAGCTGTCATGGAACAGTTTTGACTCTGACCGTAATCTACGGATTTCTCAAATGAAAAATCGGACGCCTGTGCTTTAACCCTTTCCAACGCGTAGACGCTTTCTGACGCCTCTGCAGCAGACGACTTTTGCAAACAATTTGGCAAAAAGAGAAATCGCTCATATTGAGCAATTTCTCCATTTACCAAAATGTTTCAACTTTATTTAATAATTAAACTCTCATTTATAGAGATATTTCATAGTGTTGTCATTTAATGATTATGTTTTCAAGTGTTTGTTCCATTCCAGGCTGATTTAAACTAACATTTTGTCGAACATCAAGTAATTTCCAGTATTTCTTTTAAAGGCTCGAAAGGTTGAATGCCGCACAGGCCATCAGTCTTTCCCATGGTTTTTAAGGTCGTGCGACCATCGTCATTCGAGTTCCCTGATCTGCAAATGACGTGAAACCGGTACAATTGAAAAAGTTGAAAAGATTATGGTTAAAAGAGAAATTGTCATATGTATTACGGGAAAGGTTTTAAAAAGTGTTTTTTATACAGTCGCACTAGTGCTTACGACCAACCTGCTAGAGCAGTTCCCTGTCTGTAACGACCATATGTTTAATTTCCCAATAACTCGATTTATGCATGAAATGATCCAGCAAATACAGACCACCTGTGATCAAAGACCAGATATATGTATTCCCATGGGCGGTCCTAATACACAGGTTCCCCTGTGTTTTTATTCCCACTGGTTAGAACATACGTTCGACATTACACTACCTTTAATAAGGAAACAGAAAGACGATCTATCTGTATGTGAAGCGTTCACATATTCCGTCTGTTTACCGTCATCGTGTGGTTTACGTGTCCGCATTGATGCCGGGAAAAAGAATATCGGGATAGATGAAATCATTGCGCATGCGCCAAATATCAAGAAACCAAGCCACCACGCTCCGATCCATCTTGGATCTTCCTCTTGAAGAACGGTCTCTGTAAATATGAAATTAAACTTTACTTTTCCATTTTTAAATTGTGATAAATAAATATTAGTTACATAAGCGATTACGTAATTAATTCATTAACCCTCATAACAGATCTGTAGGAGACGGCTTTGAAAACATCTCGTCAAAAATGTGAAACATCTCTGATGGTGAAAGTTCAGTTATTGAATAATGTTGCAAACATTGTGGCAAAAGGATGAATTGCTCATTATAAGCAATTTCTCGTTGTGTTACACTGTTTTCAATTGTCGTCTGATGCAGAGGCGTCAAACTGTACGTGGAAAAGGGTTAGGGACATTTCACAAAGTATTTATCGTGACAAATGTTGTCTCCGTTTATGCAGTAGGCAATCTATTGATACCAGCAAAACAGCAGATTTACTTAGTTTGCTTGAACGTGTCGTTTTAAATCGTGAATTGCAGAATAATATTTAGAATATACAAAGTGAGCAAAATGTATCATGATTAGCAATTATATCGGTTTATTAAAAACTTACCTTATATCAAATTATTATATTCAGATCGTTAAATCGACGGATATCTTATATCAGTTTATTATATTCAGACCTTTAAGATTCACATGTATCTTATATTAGTTCATTATATACATACCTTTAAGATCGACGGGTATCTTATATCAGTTCATTATATAGATACATTTTGTTAAATCACTCCATTATACACTTGCCATTAAGATCCATGGATATCGTATATACGTTCATTATAAACATACCTTTAAGATCGACAGGTAGTTTATATCAGTTCATTATATACTTACTTTTAAGATCCACAGGTATCTTATATCAGTTCATTATAGACGTACCTTTAAGATCTACAGGTATCTTATTGAGGATCCCACCAACAAGTATAGCAACGAACGGTCCAATAATATTAAACGATGAGAGTAGACCTGGAAAACCAAATAACAACAGTTACACGAGAATGTTGACGTACGGCATCAATATTTCCGGACAAGACTGCATTAAAACATAGAACTCAAATCATTGAAGTTGAAGAAACAATAAGCAACTGCGATGCATATTGGAACATCAGGGGTCGGTGTCAAGCAACAAATTATCACAAATTACATTTCTTTTTTCAAGCAAGTGAATGTCCTTCATTGAAAATGAATTAAAGCCTATCATTGTTTATGACCAATCTCTATTCAAACATAGTCTACCAGCAGGAAGCAGGGGCGTAGCACGTGCCTACACATTTTTTCTAAAAATGCCCCAAAATGCAGCTGCGGCGATACACATCTGCGTAATGTATCGACCAGATCAGCCTGCGCTGTCCGCGCAGACTGATCCGGCCGACACATTCCGTCTAAGGGGGGATAGATAGAGTAGTGATTCCTGAAACAGAAAATCCACAGGAGGCGAAAAGTGTATATCCGGGTACGCCTGTGTGGCATGCTTAGGCTGATCCGGGTCGATACTTTACGCAGAGTCCACACTGTTGATGTTCTCACGAGACGGCCTACACATTGATTATTGCCAAGCTACGCCCCTGGGAAGAACAAAAATGCGCATTTTCAATTTACAAGTTGCGCAACCTTATCTGTGGACAACTCCGTTCGATGGTGCCATGTTCCGTACCATACCAATGAACGGGATGAATATGACGTTGGTTGCATTGCTATACATGGTATGAATTCGACAGCTTTTAGGTGTACACACAGACAGACTGACAAGCAGACAGATACTGGTAGAATAACTAGAGAATTTCCAACCTAAGTAAAATCATGCTTTGATCGTCTCCAAGTAGTTATCTTTTAACACACTAGACAGTGCTTCGCGGAGGGCTTTCGCCACACCTTGCATGAACATCAAAATACTGATGATCACCAAGACAACCATACCTTTGTTGTACTCAGTGGCTTCGTCTTGATTATCACAATAAATATGAGTTAACGTCTGATAGTTTGATAATTAAAAGAGCACGAACTGCCGGTACAGACGAAGGGTAAAAACCAACCGATTAAGAATCAAACAAATATACTAGACGAAAATGTCTTAGGTGCATTGATATCGACAGCTCTGCGCTGTACAAACCGACAGACATACAGGCGTACATACAGGTGGACATATACTGGAAGCTCATAGCTCTAGAACAAAAGAGTATTTCACATTCCCAAATCCGTCTATGACCATTAAAACCTATGTTGTAGGTACCCAAAAGAATCGTCTCGTTGAGAGTACCCATATCTTAGGGCTTAATGAATTCATTAGAGGGATGTTGTTGGGAAAAACAGACCAGTTTACTCCTGCTGATCTAGCGCTCTGGAAAAAGTAACAAGGGAGCGTCAAACCTATGTAAAATCCTGTTTTGGTTCTCTCTGAGTTGTTATCAATAAACACACTGGATAGGGCTGTGCGGGGGGTTTTCGCCACACCTTGTATGAACATCAAAATACTGATGATCACAAAGACAACCATTCCTTTGTTGTCCTCACTGGCTTCGCCATGGTCTCCGGATGGATTTTTGGATTCACATTTTTTCTATAAACAGATTTTCAATCCAATTCAATTCAAAATTCAATTCAAAATTCAATTCAATTTTATTCAGCAAAATTCGACATTTACTTGCCTTGTGCCAGTACAAATTGTAACAGTGAAAACATATGGTGGTGCGGGTACTCGAAAGAATTGTCTCATTAAAACAATCCGTATGAGTACCCACGTCTCGTAACAAGTTTTAAATATAATTCTGTTCTGATTTGATTGATTGATTGATTGTTTGGGGTTAAACGCCGTTTTCAACAATCCTTCAGTCATATCACGGTGGCCAGTTCATCACACGAGTACTCTACACAACAGTCTTTCCAAGCAACTGGCTGCTTTCCCCCATATACTATAAGCCCATTGGTGAAAGGCGAATGACGCTAGTCGTATTGACTTTTGTCAAACTTCGGAAAGAATGTTGGCCGAGCTGGGAATCGAACTCACAAGCCCTGGATGTTTTGATTTGAAGACAGCATCTTGACAACAAGTTGAACATTCGGCCCTGATAATTTACCAAAATAGTTTGTTCGTAGAGAAGAATAAAAGGGCGGGTAAATTAAAACAAAACCAAGAGAGATTGTTAAGCTTAGTTCATGATGGTGGACTGGTGCCTCACATCCAAGGGGGAGTGCTTAAATCGTCAATTACACTATGAATATCGAACAGGTTTTCCATATCCGGACATGGCTGCCCTCCTTGACGCCAACGGTTGAGGGGTTAGCATTACGACTGACTGGCTGGTGTCAGGGTAAACGGACCAGTAGTACTGGTATCATACCAAGGAAACGCCGTGATATAACTGAACAATTTGTTCAAAGCGGCGTAAAACACCGAACAATTGATCAATCAACCCATATCTGGTTGAAACGACCCCACATATTGTATATACCGGGTACGGTCAAACACCTGGTCGAACGTAACACCTGTCGATCCGGGTATGGGTAGCACGATATTTACCCTTTCCCACGTACATACGCTTTCTGACGTCTCTGCAGCCGACTGACAGACACATTTTGAAAATATGTGTGGCATTAAGAGAAATTGTTCATGAAAAGCAACTAGATGATTACAAAGTAGTCTGCTGCATATTTATTCATATGTGGAAATGGCTAATATATATGTTATGCAAAGTAAACATCAACTGTCTACATAATGACAAGTATGTACTTATCGGTAGACTAATGAACATTAGCAGTGGTAAATATCCTAATAAACTCGCTGTTTAAAACAGTGAGTCTTTGTTTTAACCCTGGTCATAAAATGAATCTGCAGAGGACGGCTCTGAAAACAAAATAGCCAAACATATGATAACTTTATAAATTAAAGAACAACTATTGATTTAAGTTTAAAACATTGTGGCAAAACGAGAAATTGCTCATCATGAGCACTTTCTCATTTTGCCTCAATGTTTTCAAATGTCGTATGCTGCAGAGGCGTCAGAAAGTGTCTGTATGTGGGAAAGGCGCTAACAAAAACCTACCGCAGTATCGTTCAAACCAAGGGCTGTGTAAGGATGACATAACAGGGAGTTTGTCTGACCACTAGTGGTGTTCCGCAAGGCGATGTTATGGGTCGTCATCTTTTCGTCCGTAATAAAATGCGGTAAACTTGTCAGTAAACCGGCAATGCCAAACGTGAAAACGCAAATACCGAGGATCCTCGGTATGTGTGAACTGGAATAGAAAAATGGTTGTTGTTTAGTATTTTACGCCGCTTTCAAAAAAAATTCAGTTATATCACCGCGTTTCCTGGGTAAGTTACCAGTACTTAGTACAAATAATGGAAGCTTAATCAGCAGAATTCTGTTTTAGATACGTGTATTTTGCATGATCCTAATTATTTGTCCTTGAATATTTTCAGATCGTTAATTTTAATTGTAATTGATTTCACAGGTTTTCACAGGTTTTCACAGGTTTTATATTAAGATATGGAAACATGAAATCATTAAAACGCTAGGACGTTGAATACTACGTGATTGTTATCGAAGATACTGAAAGCTCAAACTAGAAACGCTGGTAGTATTTTGAAAAACAATTATGCCATTTCATGTTTTTATTAAACATGCTAGTTTTGAAATAATCTGAGGAAAAAATCGAGTCGAAGACAGTGGTGCAGTGGTGTAGTATCAGCGTCTCGTTACAAAGATGCCGGGCTCGAATCCCGTAATGCGCGGGTTCCGCTTTTGGGATTTTTTCCGCATAAACGGAATGAATACTGGTAATGTCTCCAGGAAGTTGACATCGAGCGTGATTAATATAAACTGAAGGCTTGTTTCGCAATCAATTTAAAAAATAAGTTTAAGCTTAAATTATGCATAGTTTTGTTTTGAAACAAACAAACTTATAAATATCGTTTGAGCAATTTCTCCTTTTTCTAAAATGTTTTCAACCATCATCAGAGGAAAGCCAGAAACCTTCGGTAACAGACAATTGGTTAACCAACCCCTCCTCTGTAGACGCATTCTGAAACCTCTGCATCATATACATTTTGAAAACATTGTGACATCAGAAGGAGAAACTGCTTATGCCGAGCAATGTCGCCGTTTGCCACAATGTTTTCAACTCTATTTAATAACAACACTTTAACTCTTTCAGCGCCACAGGCAATATTGAGGTCTTTACAAACAATGCAGATTCAGGTGAGTCAGCTCGTAACGAGCTGTCTCACCTGAAATCAGCATTGTTTGCCTTTTAGTTATCAAAATAGTCCAAACTAGTATTACATGAGAAATGGAGACGCCCGATTTTGAACATGGAAGAGTCTAATTTAAACAATTCGGGCGCTGAAAGAGTTAATAACAACACTTTAATAGAAAGAGTGTTTCCATAGTTTTACTAGATAGTTTCAAAGTCTTCTGCAAAGTTGTTGTTAGAGGGAAAGGTTTGATGGGTTCCAGTACTCTTAATGGATGTCTACTTACTTCTTAAGGAAATGACTGGCAAACAGAACCGTAGCTACAAAACCCACATCGTTGGCACTTAGTAAAAGACCGCTCTTGGAACTGCTAAGTCCAAACGATCTCTCGATAACTGTTATTTGGGACGATAAAAACGTGGTCAAACTGGATGAAAACAGGGAACCAATTCCAAAAAATACACAGAATGGAACCAAACTTCTAAATTCATCATGTGGTTTGCCTTCTTCCGGTTCCAGTTCTATTCTATCTATATGCGCATGCGCATCTGTATCTGAATGGTCGACATAGGCCTGATTTGAGAATCCGTTCAATGATTTATCCTTGTCGGTTCCCTCAAGGCTGTTAACGGGGCTCTCCATACCGTCTCCTGTTTCGTGGCGGATGTGGGCCATATCATCGCTGTAATCAAAGCAACAAATACAACAATTGAGCCGCATTACGAGAAAACCAACAATATGGACTCTGCGTGAAGTATCGACCCTGATCAGCCTAAGCATGCCGCTCAGGCTAACCCGGACAGACTCTTTTCGCCTCCCGTGGATTTTCTGTTTCAGGAGTCATTACTCTATACCTCTCTCCCCCTGAGACGAAATGTGTCTGCCCGGATTAGCCTGCGCGGACTGCGCAGGCTGATCTGGGTCGATACATTAAGCAGAGTCCATAATACTGGTTTTCTCACAGCACGTCTCATTTAACAATCATAACAACAATTACAACAATAATAATAATGATAATAATACAATTATCATTATTAGTTACTATGATAGTGTTACCTCTATATTCTATATGAAAACAAATGATGCAGTATCTGTCGATATTTCATGCATTTATATTTATTGGTTTTGATGATGATGAGTATTATCATAATGACGATATTGATGATCATTATGATGGGTATAATAATGATAATGATAATGATGGTTAAGATGATGGCGATAGTCATGGTGATGACGATGATAATGTTGTTGATAATAAAATGATAAATTTGTTGTTTTTTCATTAGAGTTTAACGCCGTTTTCAGCATTATTTCAGTTATATCACGGCGACAGTTACTTATATATGATCCCTGGGTAAACAAACCAGTACTAGGCTAGTAAATGTGCCATTTCCAATGGGATAACTATGGTAATGGTGATGATGGCGAAGATGATGTGATATTGATGGTATTGGTATTGATGATGATGATGGTGGTTGTGAAAGTGAAGATAATAATAATTATGAAGATGACGATGATGGTGATGATGATGATGACGATGATGGTAATGAAGATGACGATGCTGCTGCTGCTGGTGATGTTGAGGAGGAGTATGGTGTTTTTTGTGATGGTGGGGATAATGATGACGACGATGATGATGATGTAAATGATGATTACGGTGTCGACGATGATGATGGTGGTGATGATGATGGTGGTGATGACGATGATGGTGAAGTTGCTGCTGCTGGTGATGCTGAGGAGGATTATGGTGTATTTGGTGATGGTAGGGATAATGATGACGACGATGATGATGATGTTAATGATGATTACGGTGTCGACGATGATGATGGTGGTGATGACGATGATGGTAATGATGATGGTGAAGCTGCTGCTGGGGATGTTGAGGAGGATTATGGTATTTTTGGTGATGGTGGGGATAAATGACGACGACGATGATGATGATGATGATGATGATGATGATGATGAAGATGATGGTGATTATGATAATGATGATGGTGATAATGATTATGATGATGCTGTTAATGATGATGACGGTGTCGACGATGATGATGGTGATGGTGATGATGACGATGCTACTGCTGCTGCTGGGGATGATGAGGAGGGGTATGGAGCAAATGGTGATGGTAGGGATAATGACAATGATGACATTGTTGAAAATCATATGATTCATTGAAGCTCTACGCCGCTTTCAATATTATTTAAAAGTAATACCATGGCGGCAGTGCACATATTCATGATCCCTGGGTAAACAAACCAGTACTAGGCTAGAAAAAATGATGATGATGACGATGTAACTGACGATGATGGTGATGATGATACTGATGATGTTGATGATGAATGTGATAATGATGATGATGATGATAATGATGTTAATGATAATGACGGTGTCGACGATGATGATGGTGATGGTGATGATGACGATGATGGTGATGATGACGATGATGGTGATGATGACGATGATGGTGATGATGACGATGATGGTGATGATGATGACGATGATAGTGATGACGACGATGATGATGATGATAATAATGATGGTGATGGTGATATTGATGATAACGATGATGCTGTTAATGATGATGACGGTGTCGACGATGATGATGGTGATTGTGATGATGACGATGATGATGATGATAGTGTCGATAATGAAGATATTGATGATGGCGATGATGCTGTTGCTGCTGCTGGGGATGATGAGGAGGAGTATGGAGCATATTGTGATGGTGGGGATAATGACGATTATAATAATGATGACATTGTTGAAAATCATATGATTTATTGAAGCTCTACGCCGCTTTCAATATTATTTCAGTAATACCATGGCGGCAGTGCACATATTCATGATCCCTGGGTAAACACACCAGTACTAGGCTAGGAAAATGACGATGATGACGATTTAACTGATGATGATGGTGATGTTGATACTGATGATGATGATGCTGCTGCTACTGCGGATGATGATGATAATGCTGATCATGATGATGCTGCTGCTGATGAAGATGATGATGACAATTATGGTGATGATGATGATGATGATGATGATGATGATACCTTAAATAATGAATAATTCATTGGACATCCAAACCTAATGAAATGAACTAACATGATTATTATTTATTCTTAAGGCAAAATAAATATTCACAACAAAACTAGAGGTAAAATGCCCATGGTCTGTTCAATCAAATTTCGTATATTATGTCCGATTCGTCGACGAAAACAGTTATCGGAAACCGCCTTAACTTGGTTGAGGATAGACCGTACCAGGCCATTGATCGAACAAAAAGAAATACTTCCGAGAAGTTTTTTTGTATTTTCCAAAATATTTATATATAGAAAGTACACAAAAATAAACAATTATAAATATAAAAGAAATATGCACACTCACAAAGAATCAAAGTACTGAAAGTACTAAACGCGGGGGATGTTGGCTCTAGAGTGTTAACAAGATTTTCCTTCAATTTGACCTAGTGACCTACTTTTGACCAGACATGACCCATGTTAGAACTTAACTTAGATATCATCAAGAAAAACATTCTGATTAAGTTTCAACATGATCAAGCTAAAAATGCAGTATCCAGAGTGTTAACAAGATTTTCCTTCAATTTGGCCTAGTGACCTAGTTTTTAACCCGGCAGGACCCATATTCAAACTTGACCTAGATATCATTTAGATAGAATTCTGATCAAAATTCAAGCTGCTGTAGCCAAAAAAAGATGCTTCTACAGAGTTAACAAGATTTTCCTTCAATTTGGCCTAGTGACATAGTTTCTGACCCAATGTGACCCATATCCAAACTTGACCTGGATATCATTAATACAGACATTCTGACGAAATTTCAAACTGCTGAAGCAAAGATTGCGGCCTCTAGAGTGTTAACAATCGTTTCCTTCAATTTGACCTAGTGACCTACCTTTTGACCCATCATAAAACATGTTCGAACTTGACCAACATATCATCAAGATAAACATTATGTAAAAGTTTCAACATGCTCAAGTTGAAAATAAGGCCTCTAGAGTGTTAACAATATTTCCATTCAATTTGGCTAAGTCACCTAGTTTTTGACCCGGCTTGGCCCATATTCGAACTTGACCTAGATATCATTATTAAAAACATTCTGACAAAATTTCAAACTGCTGAAGCAAAAATTGCGGCCTCTAGAGTGTTAACAAGCTTTTCCTTCAATTTGACCTAGTGACCTACTTTTTGACCCATTATGACCCTTGTTCGAACTTGACCTACATATCATTAAGACAAATATTCTGATAAAGTTTCAACATGCTCAAGTTAAAAATGAGGCCTCCAAAGTGTTAACAAGATTTTCCTTCAATTTGGCCTAGTGACCTAGTTTCTGACCAAATATGACTCATATTTGTACTTGACCTAGAAATGATTAATACAAACATTTTGATAAAGTTTCAACATGCTCAAATCGAAAATGTGGCCTCTAGAGTGTTAACAAGAATTTCCTTCAATTTGACCTAGTGACCTAATTTTTTACCTCAAATGGCCCAGTTTCGAACTTGTCCAAGATTTGATGGAGATAAATGTTCTGATAAACTTTCATGAAGATCCGATGCAAAATGTAGCCTGTAGAGTGTGAACAAGGGAAAATGTTGACGATGCACGACAGCCGTATTTCCGTATTTTTCCGTATTTTTCATTGCAGGGATTTTCTCAAAGGGTTTTTGAGCTACCCGCTTTCAAGCTACTCGTTTTCCATATATTTAAAAGAAACATTTAAGATCCTTATGTCTAACTTAACGTTCTAAATTATGTTTACAACTTCGTGGATTAAAACTTTACATTGTGTACGTTTACTTTGTATAATGTGCATACTGTTTAGCTTGTTGTGAAACGTATTTAACTGATCCCTGGACAATCAAGAAATATTGTCCATTTTGAAAAGACAGAGGGCAGCACAACATTTTTACAAATTTTCATTTCCTGAAAGCTGGGCATGACAATATACGGAGGTATTCAGCTGAATCCCCCGCATAAAAAGTAAGCCAAAGTTTCAAAATGTAGACCCCCCCCCCCCAAATAAATTGTCTAACTTACCATAACTACTAAGAGGAGACGGATATTTTTAATTCCAATTCGGTATATTCCTTAAAATATATGTATTTAAACCGTACTAAACGCAACAAAACACAGAAACATCTACATTCAATCTAGATGTTCACCTGTGTGTAACATGGTCGTTGTTTATGAAACCAATCTGTCATTAAGCATGTAGTTGTCACAGAGACGACCTGGTTGACCGATCGCCTGGACACTCCTACACAGACACACACACACACAGACACGCACACACACACACACACACACACACACACACACAAGAGGAATTTTGAACATATTGGAAATGGAGATCTTTGTCATTATAAGAAAGTTTACTGTTTCCTACATTGGATATAAATGTTATTATTGTTATCATGAGCAATGTCTCCTTCTGTCACATTGTTTTCAAATGTTGTCTACTACAGAGGAGTCAGGAAACGTCTGTATGTGGAAAGGTTTAAACATGTGTGCACTTTAAGATCAGAGTAGTCTTACCAGTGTTTCGAATCTCTACTATAGGATAATTTAATAGTCCATGACTCGATGGCCATGATGACTTTGAAAACTTGTTGGCAAAATATTCAACATATCTATAAACTTAAGTTTAGTAACTATAATACCCCACCCCCACTCCCCTTGGATATAACCCCTTATGATAATACCCCACCCCCGCACTCACCTTGGATATAATCCCTAATGATAATAGCCCAACCCCACTCCCCTTGGATATAACCCCTAATGATAATACCCCACCCCCGCACTCACCTTGGATATAATCCCTTATGATAATACCCCACCCCAACTCCCCTTGGATATAACCCCTTATGATAATACCCCAACCCCGCACACCTTGAATATACCCCTTGGGATAATACCCCACCCCACTCCTCTTGAATATAACCCCTTATGATAATTCCCCGACCCACTCCCCTTGGATAATACCCCACCCCACTCCCCTTGGATATAATCCCCTATCCCCACTCTCCTTGGATATAACCCCTACCATCACTCCCCTTTGATATAACCCCTACCCCCACTTCCCTTGGATATAACCCCTACCATCACTCCCCTTGGATATAACCCCTTAGGATAATACCCCCTACCATCACTCCCCTTTGATATAACCCCTTAGGATAATACCCCACCCCACTCCCCTTGGATATTACCCCTTAGGATAATACCCCATACCATCAATCCCCTTGGATATAACCCCTTAGGATAATATCCCCTCCAATCACATCCCTTTGATATAACACCTTAGAATAATACGGAAAAAAACAACATAAATGGGTTTTTTCGCTCATAGGTAACATGTGTGAGATTTTTTTTTTTTTTTTTTTTTTTGATAACCCATGAAGCTTTCTCAAATGAAACTGGCAAATTCCATGGGAGCCGCCAAATTGGTTTTGTATAAAACACAGATTGAAAATTATTGTCGTCTAGTTAATCTTTAAACAAAATAATATAAATCGACATTTAAGGTCATAAAAGATCTGTGTTATTTTCGTGTGATCTAACTTTTGTACAAACAAGTTAAAAAATAAATGGAACTTTTAAATAAACGACCGCAATTCGACGTCAGAACATAAATGTTGACTGTACCGTAGCCAAAGAACGACGTGACGTCATTTCCGTAACACTTCATTTGGCGTAACGTCAAATGGAGCGACGTCGTTTCCCGCAAAAAAAGTGGTATCAACATTAAATACCCCAAATTCCTATGCATGAGCTATAGATTCACTCATACAAAGTATAATTATTTATCAAATATTGGTGAAAAAGGAGAACTTTCACATATTGAGCAATTGTACCTTTGGCGACAATTTTTTCGTAAGTCGTCTGCTGCAAAGAAGTCAGAAACCGTCTCTATTATCGAAAGGGTTAAGCAGAAATGTGACTTCTTACATAACTTGTTCCAGTCATATTGACTGGTTTAAAAATGTAGTTGCCAGATGGCATCAGAAAAGGGCTGTTACACATTTGCTTCTTTACCATAATACAGGTAATTGATTAAGGATCTTAAGCATCTTGGCCCTCAATTACTTATAAATCATTTTTATTGCCAAAGTATGCTCTTTAATTTTTTTTACAATCATCTTACTGTTTTTTCGTAAATAGGTAGCACCTATAGATATATTACCCCCTACCATCACTCCCCTTGGATATAACCCCTTAGGATAATAACCCCTACCATCACTCCCCTCTGATATAACCACTTAGGATAATACCCCACCCACTCCCCTTAGATACAACGCATAAGGATAACACCACACCCACTCCCCTTGGATATTAACCCCTTAGGATAATAAATCATATGAGTTTTAATGACATTTTACCCACAGGATAATAACCCCTTCTCCCTGAATGAAAAGTGGGTAATACAGCCTTGGTGATACTAATATAGAGACATTTATTTTTTATAGTTCTTTAATATAAAGGATTTAGGTAATAATCCTAGGTGGCAATTATCCTAGGCGGTAATCATCCAAAGGGGTTATGAACCTAGGTGGTAATCATCCAAATGGGTAATGAACCTAGGTGGTAATTATCCTAGGTGGTAATCATTCAGAGGGGTAATGAACCTAGGTGGTAATTATCCTAGTTGGTAATCATTCAAAGGGGTTATGAACCTAGGTGGTAATCATCCAAAGGGGTTATGAACCTAGGTGGTAATTATCCTAGGTGGTAATCATTCAAAGGGGTAATGAACCTAGGTGGTAATCATCCTAGGTGGTAATCATCCAAATGGGTAATGAACCTAGGTGGTAATTATCCTAGGTGGTAATCATTCAAAAGGGTTATGAACCTAGGTGGTAATTATCCTAGGTGGTAATCATCCAAATGGGTAATGAACCTAGGTGTTAATTATCCTAGGTGGTAATCATTCAAAGGGGTAATGCACCTAGGTGGTAATCATCCAAAGGGGTTATGAACCTAGGTGGTAATTATCCTAGGTGGTAATCATTCAAAGGGGTAATGAACCTATACGTTATTATTGCACGTATTCATGTATTACGCCTGTTTTTTCCCATATAACTGTTTTGTAAATGGCCAAATGTATTGCTGATTGCCAATACATTTGAATTTGAATTATTCAAATAGGGTTAATATGCCAGTGAAATATTATCCTACACTCACCAAAATGCTTTCGATTGAAATAGAACAAGGCGAACATAGTACTGTTGGTACAGGGACATCCGTCAGTCACGTGTAACTAGCCGTAGTCATTCATGATTTCGTCAACATTACATTATGGTAGAAATGGCTGCTCTCCTCGTAGTGCAGGATTGTGGGGCTAGCATTACGACTGACTCGCTGGAGTCAGTAAAAATGGAGCCAGTAGTACTGGTAACTTACCTAGGAAACGCCGTGATGTAACTGAAACATTGTTGAAAGCGGCGTTAAACACCCGAAACAATAAACGAATCATTTAACATTACTTTCTGACTCACTGTTAATAGTAAGCTAGACGTATCGTATTTGTTTCTTATTCTCGACTCTATCATTTATCATTCGTGTTTCTGCTTATATTAAGTGATCTTTACGTGTTAATGTGTTACTTTATGCTCTGTGTTTATTAAAGTGAGCTTTGAAAGACAAAAACAAATGAAACAATATACCACCCTCCCGGTCAGAGCTATAGATAAGCAGCGTTTTGCTTGTTCTAAAATCCTTTTTTTATCCGCTAACCCTGTGTTGTAGGTACTCAAAAGAATCGTCACAATGAAACGATTCTTTTGAGTACCTACAACATAGGCTTTGGTTGGATAATAAGAGAGATATTGTGGGGAAAAGAGCTGTAAACCCCTCCTTATCTGACCTCTGGGTCTTCACTTCCTGTTAATATCCTATGACACTGTATCATTGCGACTTCGTCTTAGTATATGTATGTTAATTGTCAATAAAAATTAGCTCATGCTAATTACTTAATTTTACAGGTAAGCACATATACGATTAAAGTTGAAGGAACATCTACGTAAGGTATTTATTTGTTATTCACGTATTCACAATGTATCATTGTTATTGATCGTGTTGGGGTTTTTGTAGCTTTTTATAGTGAGGTATACCTTTACATATATATACAACGGTCTGATCGCACAACAACAAATTACTTTATGTATAAACAAACATTACGGTTATGCTTAATTGGTATTATTGATTGGTTGCTTGATTGTTTGGTGTTTAATGCCACCTTCAACAGTATATCAGATATATCACGACGTTTCCTGGGTAAGTTACCAGTACTACTGGTCCATTTTATCCTGATACAGCCAGTCAGTCGTAATGCTAGCCATGTAACCCTGAGCGCCAAGGAGGGCAACTATTATTACCATTGTTAAAGTATTTGGTATGACTAGTTAGGGGATCGTACCCACGACCTACCGCACCCGAGGCGGACGCTCTACCACACCACCGAGATGGTCTTAATTGGTAGTAATGTTTGTTCATGTTTGACGTACGATTATAGTACACCTTTAAGTATTATATGTACGGTATTTATTATTAGTTATCACGATCCTATTGTTTATAACAAATAAAAATGAATGGATGGACGGTGTTATCAATACCGAAGAAATTTTAAAGTCGGGTCAGTTCAATAAAATTCGAATTGGCATACATTTAGAATATTTAGTGCAACAAGTGCAACTTTATCATCAAACCTTAGCCTTTTCCTTCATACAGAAGATATTTTTACACCTTTGCGGTAATCGGTTTCTGAAAACTGAATGGAAAATTATAGATTGCTCCGAACGAGCATTTATCATGTTTTTAACTTTGCACCAAAATCATAATTCCAGGTGTTTTTTTACATTTATCCGAAAGTATCAACCGAGTTACTTTAGTTCAGTCGGTAGCGACTTTGGCTGTCAATCCAAGGGTTGTGATTTCGAACGCCAGCTCGGCCAACTTTCTTTCCGACGTTTGACAAAAGTCTTTATGACAAGCGTCATTCGTCTTCCACCAAAGGGCTAATAGTCTATGTGGAATAGCAGCCAGTTGCTTTCAAAGAATGCCGGGTGGTGTATTAGTGTGAGAAAGTCAGGAAGCAAATGAGTCGGTGAACTGGCCACTGTGATACGACTGAATTGTTGAAAATAGAGTTAACTCTTTCCCTCATATAGACGCTTTCTGACGCCTCTGCAGCAGACGGCTTTTTGAAAACATAGTGACAAAAGAAGAAATTGCTCAAAACGAGCAATTTCTCCTTTTGCCACAATGTTTTCCACTTTTAGTCATAGGTTATCCATTCAATTATAGAGATTTTCCAATTTTTGACAAAATCTGTTTAAATTCGTCTGCTGCAGAATTGTCGTATGAGGGAAAGGGTTAAACCTCAATCAACCAATCAATCCGACCATTTCATCTCAGACGAATATAAAAATGCCATATCAGGATTAATTAAGCACATTGTATATAACCATCAAGGTATCCCAATGTAGTGTTTTAACTAGAAACGCTATAATGTATATGTATGATGGATCGTGGAAAGCAATCAAATCTGTCATCGTACCATCACCATCGTGTCATCGTGTCATTGTGTCATCACCATCGTGCCATCGTGCTATCGTAGCATCGCGTGTGCTTGTTGACAGCGCGATAGCACGATGGCCCTAACGGAACACCGTAACAAACAATGTTGTCAAAATTTGTCTGCTGCAAATGCGTCAGAAACAAACCTTTGTGATAGAGACCCCATAGCTCTCGATCTTCACTATCCTTTTCTGTCCAATGTACTATTTGTTTCCACGACCCCCTGAATCTGCTACACTGACGCACTGGGTTATCCTCACTTTATGACAGTATCCAGTTTGTATTCCAATCCAATCCAATGTTTACTCGTTATAAGCACATGTACCATATTACGAAACGCCTCACATGTTTTCCCCGTACAACCTTGAAACTCAGCAACTGTCATTCGTCATACATATTAACGCTGGTATGCCCTTTACACACACTGCAGTTCAGATAAACTTATATACATAAATATGTCGTTCTTTCTTTGAAATAACAATTCTCTAATACTAAGATATTTAGTTAACATTAACTTACTTGAGAAAACAGGAAGAGACTGATCAGACTGTGTATACTCGCTGTCTGTTCTTGATCTTGATCTCTGTTTTTGGTAAAATATCGGAAGGGTGAGACTTTTTCAGTGACGTAATGTATTATTATTATGATGTCTATCGCTTCAGGCACTACTCACGTCATATAGCTTTAGAGAAATGGGTTCGTCTCTTTATTATTGGTTGTCTTACCGTCTATATATCCGAGCCCCGGTAGCTCTGTCGGTAGCGACGAGGGCAGTCACTCCAGAGGTTGAGAGTTCGCATCACAGCTCCGACGTTTGACAAATGTCACTGTGACAAGCGTCATTTGTCTTTCACCAATTAATGGGCTGACAGTCTGTGTGGAAAAGCAGTCAGTTGATTGGAAGGTATGTTGTGTGGAGTACTGGTGTGAGTGAGGAAGCTAGGAAACACATGAGTAGGTGAACTGGCCACCGTGAAATGACTGAACCATTGTTGAAAACAGCGTAAAGCCCCAATCGATCAACTTACTTTTCATACAGTATTTCACATCATAGAAGCAGCAACCCTTTCCCACATACAACAAATCTACAGCAGGTGACCTTTGAAAAATATAAGACGGCTTAAGTAAAACTGTTATGAGCAACTTCCTACAACAAGTGACATGATTGTTGAAAGCATCGTAAAACGCCATATAAATAAGCTGATGAACTTAGATTAACACGTGAGTCACAGTATGAGAATTATGATCTTGTTGCATCTCCGTGTTGGTATAACACAGGGGGCTGCACTGAGAGTGACAGAAGGTACACAACAGTTAAAGTTTGTCGTCAGATTTAA